>ML386287.1:575-68075 GCA_005239525.1 Nicotiana knightiana | reverse complement strand
CATATAAGCCTTAGGGGGAATTTTCCATGTCTTTGAGGTCACCTCAGTAGAGTATGCACTAATAGCCACTTTTAGCCACATAGGCCATTTTGAGAAATAGACCAATCATGTCTTGCATGTGTCCGAGAGGAGGTGTATCTATTTAGCCTTCTTTTTTTTTTTCTCATTCAGGTATGGATACATGTGCCATGGCTCGAGCATCACAAATACCCCAATGTCATTCTAGTCAAGACCATTGCATGCACGGGCTGCTTGAGGAAACTTCTTTTTTTTTAATATATCTTATGTTGTCTTTTAATTTTTAGTCTTGTACAGTAGTATCGAGTCTGTCAGTCTAGTTAAGATTGTCGATTCTTTTGTTATAGTACTTCATGTTTTGTATTTGTAAATCCAAAAAAGATTATAAATGAAAAATTCAAAAAGATTTTTATTTTTTAGTTTATTTATCCATCATTTTTCTAGAACTATGTTTGGTCTAATTCATGTAGAACATGATACGTAGGAAACATACATAGGGTTCGATCAAATCATTTTATTAAAAATTTAAAAAAAAAAAAAAAAAAAAAAAGGAAAAGGAAAAAAAGAATGAATTTATGGGACGCGAGGGTGAGAAGAAAGAAACTAGTGCTAACTAAAAGAAAAGGGAGAGGAAGGAAAATGATGTCAAATGACCTTGTGACCCTTGAAGTCATTCTAGAACCGTTAAGTGTTGCTAGGGGCAGTGCACGCAATGTGATATTTCGATCTGATAAATTATCTAACGCTAACATGTTGGCATTGTTTTGCTCTTCTTTGTTACTTTTATTGTTATCATAACAGAGGGTGGTTAGTTTGTGGCACTTTAGAGATTCATCCATACAATACAAGGTCGAATAGCGAGGTAGCCATGACTGGCAAAGACTTGGATACATGTGTTGTTGATCCGCCCAAGGGGATTGCTGAACCAAAATCTAAGTTGAAAGAAGAGGTCCTAAGATTGAAAGGACAGGTAGCCAAAATATACTAAGCCTGGATTAGTGGGCATCCCCCATCACTATTCGCCACTAACCACTCTGAAACCCTTGTCACCCTTCCGCCACTGCACAAATCCAGATTCCTACTGCTGCTGATATCTCCCCACAACCTTTTCACATTCCACCCCTCATAACCACCCCAAAGGAGTCAACGAGCCACTTGGTGAAGACAATTTGATTGAAGTTAGTGAAGGTCCCAGTAATTGTGATGTGCAACTCAGTGGCTAAAATGTCGAGCTTGGTAATTGGAAAGACACTCCTTTCTTGGGTAGCCAGGGAGGAGTTTTGGTGGTTTGTTTTGTTGGCATTTCTGTTGTCCGAGTTATTTCAAGGTTGTAATCCGAATATTGTCTTATGGCTCAAACCCTTCTTCTTCTTGTTTTGCCTAGTTCGTTTGGTGGTAGTAACTCGTCTAGTGTTATCTAGGATTGTTCCAGGGTTGTAACCCAATGTCAATTTTGCTTGTTTGGTTCAAACCCTTTTCACAATATGTCTAATGCAATCCCCTGTTTTCTGTTAGTTCTAATAAGTTTTTGTTTAGGTCACTTTTCCTTTTATAATTATTTTCATGATGACTCTAGTGACATGACACGCACACATAATTCTCAACCTGATCTTGAAAGTTAGTTTAATCATGAAGCAATGAAACAGTTTTGAATATGATAAAAGGATGCATTGGAGGAAACAATAAAGATTCACACATTCTGAGATAACCTGAAGATTGAATATAGTGGAACTGAGGCAGTTGGTATGAGAAATCAAGAGGTTGATGAGAGCATACAACAAAGGAATGTCTCTCAAGCAGTTCGTGGTAGATCAGTCAGTCTGAAATGCATTCTTCCACATCAAGATAAGGTTGAGTCAAGCATGCTTCGGGCCGGCAAGAGTTATTCATTGGAACAAAGGTATTGCCCGTCAGCACTTTCTGTTTGAGTTGATGCCATCAATAGATACTATGTATGATTTCTTTGCTTATCTTCAATTGCATGCTTGTACTTGGCATTCTAAAAGTTTGGTATGACGAAAGCATTTTATTCTGCTACCCAAACACTTTTATTTTTTGCAATCCATCTTGAGCCTTAATTTGTTTTGTTTCATACCCACTTTTGGAATCAGAAGTAGAGTTAGGAACTAGTAAAGAAAAAGAAAAAGAGAAAAAACGAGATAAAAAAGAAAAAAAAAAGAAAAAGAAAGAAAAAGAAAAAAAGAGAAAAGAAAAAAAAAGGAAAAAAAAGGAAAAGAAAGATGAAAAAAGTCAGGTCAGGTTGGAACTACGTCCGACCGACCTGATTTCTGTTAAGGATACGTATGCAGCCTTACTCTAAGGCTCGGTCCCATTAAAACAAAAAGAAAAAAAAATCAAAAAGAAAAAAAAAAGAATTCCCCAGACTTAAGAAACTGGGGCAGAAGTTTTAATTTTGGCCAAAAAGTCTGATTTCAAAAGTTGTAATTTTGAACCCTTTCATCATAAATTATTTTGAGCCTTCATGCCACCCTTTCTTTCTAAACCAGTCCAAAAGCTTATATTACAGTCCAAAGAAAGACCTTCCGACCAATCTTTGAGGATGAACAAAGCAAGTTTGTGGTGAAAGTATGATTTTCTTGAATCATGAGTAATACCTTCTTCTCAGTAGAGTCGCTAGAGATGTCACACCCTTTTTTTTTAAACAAACTTCACTAACGCTCTTAAAATACGATAAAAAGATTTGGCAAAGTTCGAAAAGGGTTTTTAAATTTTGAAAGTGACAAAGAATTGTGTTCAAAAGGTTTTCAAAGTCGCCACCTGGCATTTGATTTTGGTGTGTCAGGTCACTGTTTTTCAAAATATTTTTTCTTTTAAAATACTTTGGGCTCCAAAACTAAGTCTGCACCAGAGTTCTAAGTAAGGGGGTTCATTTGACTCGGGAAGAAGGTGTTAGGCATTCCCCGAGTCCCGTGAAAGACACGATTGCGTACTCGATCTAGTTGACTTTAAGGAATACTCAAATTGAGGTAGAAAAATACAAAAAAAAAAGAAAATAAACACACAGAAGAGGCTTGAGGTCTTCTCCACCTAATAAAAGAAAATAGAAAAAAGAGAATTAAAAATAAAAATCCTATTCTATGCTTCCTCAAATCGTTCCGTCTTTGGCCTTCAATTACAGAATACTACGGGGCATTCTCCGGAATAAAATATCTACAAATCCTTCGGGGCATTTCCCGAATAAATTTAACTAAGAGACGGCCTCTCGCCTCAAAAGAAACTAAAATATAAAAATCCTAAAGGTTTGCTTACCCAAGTGTGGTCGGCCTAAGCATGCTCTTGCCGATATAACAAGTGATAAAAAAGACATTAAATGGACGCAATAAAATATCCAAGTTCCAAATTCTCGTTATTCTATTCAAACTTCATGGATTAAGTTCCAAATTCTCGTTATTCTATTCAAACTTCATGGATTAATTCCATTTAATCATGATTACCCCAATTATCCATTTGTTCCCTTAGCTAATATGTACGAGTTCAACACTAGTTACACAAGTTTTCCTAAATTAATTCAACGAATTAATTTTGTAATTAATCCCAACAACAGACCTTTGTACTTCAATATAGTAAACTAACAATCAAATGGTGAGTAATTAGGCACGCACATTTATCACGGCAAAGATAAGTTCTCACACCAAACAGAAAAACATAAGAGGCAAACAAGCAATATTATCGGAAATGGAATAGCAAAGTAGAAAAAGATTGAATCTCAAAGTAAAGCCAAAATTTTACTTCTTTTTTGATTAAATTGATGGCAGAAATAGTGATGCTCGATCTGATATTCGAGAAGCGAACAGGGACGGCTATGAGAACAGTGAACTTAGGACCGGAGTCACGGCCAACGACTCCGAACAAACAACCAACCGGTGACCCCGAGTTGGACCAACAGAAATAAACACAGACAAGAGCCTTAGACCGGAAAACTTCAGGGCGCCGGAAACTCGAACAAGGACTGTAAATCGAACACGAACTCAGAACTAACAAAACCCCTTGGATCTTGGTGTTCTATGGCATTTTAGGTAGTACTGTTTGAACTAAGTTCGTTTTGGCATTTGGTGGCTATGGAATTTAGTGGAACTAGATTAGAATTGGTGGACAATTGAAGATAAAAGAGGTGCTGAAAACAGTGGTAAAAAGAAGGATGAAGAAGATGGTTAACACCTAATTTGATGGAGCAGAAGAAGGCAATTCACGATTTGTTCCCATTGTATCAAATTAGTTGTTCTTTATTTCCTAAGGAGTGGCGGCAGATCCTTTTTATTGGGGTCTATGCGGCTCTTCGAGTGTGGATCTGATGGCCGGCGAGTTTTTGATGGTGTGAAGAAGAAGAAGAGATGAGGGGGAGGAGGCGGCAGAAGGATGCTGCTGCCGGCGGCGGGGATGGTTAGAGAAGGGGGCTGCTCTCGTGTCTTTTTAGGGTGTGTCTTTCTTAGGGTGTCCAGGTCTATCGAAGATCAAGAAGCAGAAGGTAATATTAGGGTAAGGTATTGGCCATCCGAATTGGGCCTTAATTTTATAAATTTTTCAATTTTGATTAAGAAATATATTAATTTCATTCCTAAAGTAATATCATAAAAAATGTAAAAATAATCCTAATTAATTAAAACAACTATATTATGACATGAAATAACTTTTTGATATTTTCAAAGATTATACTAAAATGAAAAAGGGATTAAAAATATAATATCTTTTAAAAAAAATATATGTATATATCCAATACCTAAATTAAATAGAGAAATATAAAATTATTTTTGTATTTTTTAATTTTATGATAAAATAAAGTAAAAAACAAGTTAAAATAAAGATATTAAACTTAAACTAAATTGTTGTACGCTAAAATATGTAAAATTTTCGGGAGGATAAAAAATTACATGTCTACCATTAGTTTGCTATACAATTTACGAAGTTGATTTACAACTGTTAGGTAAGTTCCTTCTCTATATTGAGACTTATTACCAACAGAACAAAAGATAAAAATTATTGTAGACAAGAACGAGCACCATCTTGTTTGATTCTCAATAGTAAAGACGATGGCGATAATGGACTAAGCGAATTCCAAGAAATTACACTCGTCCAGACGATGTCGATTTTTCAAATATAGTGTTACGAACAGCCCATTACTGATTGCTATTGGCCTAGGAAGCTAAGATATTTGGGTCGGTTGCTAAATTGGAGAAAACCCAACTTATGATGTGGGATCTGGGTTGAGACAAAGCTGGTGGGCTGAAAAGAATACCCGACTTATAAATAGAGCAAACTTCATTTATGGCCTTCCGCTAGAAACTAATATCAGCCGCTAGCCATAAATTGCAATATGTATTTTATAGCCCAAAATCAATTATAACGAATAGCCACCGAATTATACATCTGACCCATAGGCACAAACACAGGTTCATTAGAGAAAGAGATGATTTTCGGCCCAAAATGGTATAGCCGGAAAACTTCACGGTCGTCGGAATTCAAATAGCAAGTAAACGATCTTTTAGATCTAGATTTTCATAATATCAAAAGCCCCAAAAGCAATAAATAAAACGGGAAGAAAGAGTCGCCGAATTTAATGGAGGGTCGCCGATATTTGAGTTTTTGTTCAGATCTAAAGCCAATGAGATCGAGCACAATGGGTTAGAATGACTGAGTTTTGATTTCGATTTCATGATTTGTAGTGAGGTCGAAACTAGAGCATAGGCACCATTAATATTAATACTACAACGACTGAGATTTGACAAATCTTGTATTCAATACTTGAAACCTTCCATTTCACCATGGAGGTCAACAATGTCTTTTCTGTTCATTGTCATTTCCTCTTTGTAATCTGTTTCAGAGGGTTGGCTCCCATTTGACCCCCAAGTATCAATTACTCCCCATATCCTCTGTTGCAATTCATGCATATCAAACATGAATATTTTATCAATCTCTTTTTTGGACCAACTTTTTCATAAAAAAATGTATACGAGGCTAATATTTAAAAGCCATTTTAGATTATGTATTAGACTGGAGAGTATTTCTTTTGAATATTGGTATATTACAAAATATATATACAAAATAGACTATCACTATACAAAAATTATACAAAATAGACTGTCACTATATAATTTATATACAATAGACTGTCACTATACAAAATATATACAAAAATAGACTGTCATTATACAAAAAATATACTAAATAGACTGTCATCATATAAAATATATACAAAATAGACTGTCACTATATAATTTATATACAATAGACTGTCACTATACAAAATATATACAAAAATAGACTGTCATTATACAAAAAATATACTAAATAGACTGTCATCATATAAAATATATACAAAATAGACTGTCACTATACAAAAATATACCAAATAGACCGTCATTATACAATTTATATACAATAGACTGTCAATATACAAATTATATACAAAATAGACTATCACTATATAAGATATATACGAAATAGACTGTCACTATATGAAAAAATATATAAAATAGACTGTCACTATACAATAAATATATAAAGTAGACTGTCACTATACAAAAAATATACTAAAATAGACATTTTAGGTTATTAGATGTAATATGTTTGGACCGAAGGGTCATTTTGTATCAATGGGCAAAAACATGGGCTATTAAAGAAATTTGTGAAACAACAAACTCATGAGGTAGCAAAGAGTAACTCAAGGATTCAATCATATCACTTTTACATGTGTGTTCCAGAATGAACTTTTTAATCATAATATTACTTCCTTTTTGTTTACCTCGAAAAATACAAGTATCAATTAAATTTGATTGTGATTTTAAAGATACGTGATCTAGTTCAATACTAATTAATAAACAAGTAATATAGAGTTTAAATGAGTTGGACTGATGAACCAAACCAATGTTACTAGAGCAGTAGGGACCTCGAACTCGATGTTCTCAATGACCTCGAGGTGGGTTAGAGATGATAAAGCAAGAACAATAAAGTAAGAGCTATAAAGCTGAAGAACAATTTTGAAGCGCAGTAAACGAGAAATGTAAGGTAGTATATTTTTTTTCCAATGATCAAATGATTCTTACAAATGATTGGGGTCCCCTTTAGATAGGAGAGGAAACCCCAAATAAGGTACATTTCTATTTACAGTAAAAAAATCCTATTGGTACGGCTGTATAACCACCTAGTACGGATTCGTACGAATCTATTCCGAAATTTACGCCTTGACCCTTGTGCCCCTGAAAAATTTCCGCTCTTTCTTGAGTGTGTTCGAAATGGTACTATCTCGAGATAGGCCATGCTGGGCCTCCGATTTGCTCCCCCAAGGTGTGTATTTTCAGTCGGACCTGATCCCTTCTTCCAGTTGCCCGAACTCGAGCTCGGGGTACAATTAAGACCTCGAAATCGAGCTCTTCGATTTCGACCGTACACGCATAGTCCCCGCATTTCTTAGAATGAAAAGATAAGAAAAATGATTTGATTCTCGACTCTTCGATGCTCCAACCATGATGTCAGACTCGTGAGGTCAACGGTTGGCGTGACTGAAAGGTTGTGCAAAGGTCACGTCTGCACAGTTTTCGAAAAATCATTAACTAAAAGCGGCTATTGGCCAGCCGTTTAGTTCCCCAACACGCACAAGTGGCCTCTATAAATACTTCAACTCATTTCTTTGCCAACTTCATTCTCTTCAGCATACTTAAACCTGTTGGTTTCTCATTCTCTCTGCGTTTATCCCTCTCTTGTGCCCATTTTACCATCAGATTTCTCTTTTTCTTCTGAATTCAAGGTAATAATGACAAAAACTTCTAAGACAGTTCCACAGAAAGAGAAGGCTTCTTTGTCTTCACGCACATCTAAGAGCAAAACGGCGGTACCTCCTAGTATTGAAGAGTGCACCCCCGGGCCTTGTGATATGTCTTCCGATTTTAAAATTGATAGACCTGCTTCGGTCCCGGGTCGATGTGAGCCTATGTTTCGTTATATCAACTTAATAATCGAACTCAAACAGGTGAAGACAGATTACCGTTGGGAAGATGCGGTGAACGTGGAGATCCCTTCACCCGAAGAGTATATCACCACTTACAAAGCAAGGTACCTAAGTGTATATACCTAGCCATTCACCTTAGGTCCCACAAATCCTTCTCTACCTCTCTTAGATCCAGTGATTCTCGACTTCTGTCGACAGTACCAAGTGACTTTAGGCCAAATTTACCCTTCCGTTTAGCAAATTGTTCACTTGATTAGGTACTTCTCGAGCAAGGTCGAGGGGATGTATTTTACCCTCGACCAACTGATTAGGCTATACAGCCCTCGTCTCTATCGAGGTGGCATGTGTCGCGCCCCCCTCTTTCCTCACGGAGATCGGATTTATGACATTCGGTTGGGACAACTCTTTCCTTTTGGGAAAGGGTTTGAGTTTTTGAGAGTCGCCACCTAACAATTTTTAAAGGTGCGTTAGGACACGAAAGGAGTTCATTTACAACTACGTTGTTAACCAGAGATAGGGTAAGGGCTTGATATTATCCTAAGGGGAAGGTGTTAGGAACCCCTCAGGATCCACAAGTGTGGTTCCCAGCCAAACAACTTTTGTGAATTTGTACGGCTTATCAAACAAACAAATAAAGGCTCAAATAAGAGGGGATTTAAGTCTTAAGCATGCAGATGCTTGAAAATAGTAAAGAAGGTTAGATTTTGAAAGGATTACGATCTAAGCATATAAATGGTATCCTAGGTTTATAATAATATGGATCACATCAATGCAATACCCGGTATGACACTCCTTGAAGAGGAGCTACACGTGGTATTAGCGCACCGGAAATCATATCCATATTCTACCCTTTCCCACCCCATGAAAGTTACTAAATCGAGTGTTGGTCTCGACCTCTATTGTATGCTATTACCCGTCCCTTCCTATCAGTCCCGGAGGAATTTAGGACTTCTATCCTATAAGGGAGATGCTAGGCAGACCCTCGGCTTTTAAAGGTAAAAATTACTAAGGCGACACATAATAAAACATATAGGACTTCAATTAAGGGGAGCATGGAAAGCAAATAAAAGGCTCAAGTATACCTCCACACATATTACACATAAACAGCATGACTCATACACAGTTAAGGTCCAGATTCAGGTTCAGATTCTAAGCATAGTATCTAAGTGATAACACAAAGACATATCTAGTTTTATTCCTTGTAACTGATTTCCAAAGGCTTACCTAGGTGTATAGCAGTTATGAGACAATTTCAGGTCGTTATACCTAATAGCATGTAGTTCTAAGTGTTCAGAGCTCAGAATTATTACCAGTTGATTGCGAGAATGGAGTGAAGTTATTTTATTCCTTTTCATGCATCAGTAGGTGTATTTAAGCGAATAAGATGCAATCCTAAGGACATGGTATCTAGTGCACATAGATGCAGAAGGATGCACAATCAAAAGGCTAAACATGATCTCTAAATACATAAATATTGCATTGTTTAAACATGGTTCCGGAGATGTAAACATGACAGTTTATTAGTGTTGTTTATCCTAAACAGGATCTCTAAGTGTACATGGAAACATGAGCTTTGATGAATAAAAGAAGAATTGGTAGAAATTCTCATAGGTGAAGCAAATCAAACCAATTTTCAGACTAGAGCATGATTGTAAAGTACTGGTTATTAGCACATTTTAGCAAAGGACTTTCGAAATGAGATGCCAATACATGCTGAAAACAGTAAGTGTAAGACCTAGGGAACATGGTCTCTAATGCATGATCTTGCACATATGAGTCCTAAGCATGTCTACCCTCTAATAGCTATAGCATGCATAATTGCCCCTCCCTTTTCACTATCTATCCCCAAAGATTTGTTTACAACAATTATTACAGGCCATTTGCATGAATTACATAACTGAATAATGAAAAGAAGTTATATTATAGGGAGCCTACTGATAGGCCCAGAATCTCCAGAATGCCTCATTGCCATTCTATTCACAACCTTTCACATGATCCAGGTGTGTTAGAGTTCCCTAAGAATCTCAAGGGATCCCGGGCAGTGCTCACACCTAGAGTCATAACCAAATTTGAGTAAGTGCAGTATGGAAAGGCCAGCTCTTGTGTGTCAAAGTTCAGAGGGAGCTCAAGGGCCCCAAGGCAATGCTTACACAAGAGGGGCGGAACCTAATGTCTAAGAGTATAGTGGAAGTGCTCATAGCGAGTAAGAACAGTTTTAAAACAGTTTTCAGAAAGAGAGAGGTCTAATGAAAATTAGCTTGAAAAGGGTAAGGCAGTAGCACAACCAACATACTAAAACATCACACACAGAACAATAAATATGAATTAAGACAAGTTCAGCAACTACAAGCAGGGAGATGAGGGATTGGGGACAAGTATGAAGCACATAGGAACAGGCTTGCACACAAGTAGGCCTCATAAAATTATTACAAGACTTAAATTGCCACAACACATTCTATCACAAAATGTTCATGCCAGGAGCTTAACAACATTAGATTGAGGGATGCCAAACGGGTTCACACATTAAGTTCAGGGAAGGGGTTCAGGATTACTTAGTAGCTAGGGGGATCATGAATACATGCTGATAATGTATTGCGGTTAGGGAGTAAGGCAGAATTATAGTAAACAAGTAGGAGAAACAGTAGACATGCTGAAATAAGGGAAGGGTAATCACATCAATGAACTAGCAAAGAGGCATGCTAATAGCAAGGTAAACAACAGAACCATAAGTAAAAGCATAAAAGAAATAAGAGAAAGTGGAATACGAATAAAAAAACATGTTGTTTTGGATGCTGTAAATCAAATAGAAGACATACCAGTCTAGAGTGAGAGAATAAAATAGTAGTGTGCAGGGAAGTAGAGCAATAGGACAGTAGTGTGCAGAGCAATAGAGCAACAATGTATTAGCGCAATAGAACAGTAGAGCAGCAGTTTACTCAGTCTTGGCTTTCAGCCGACTAAGTAGCCAGTAGTCAATAAGAGAAGCAAGAGAGAATGTGTAGGAAAGTAAGAGAGAGCAATGAGTATGCTTGAGTGTGTATGTGTGTGTTCGTGTATGCTAAGGTGAGAGTAGAGGTATTTATAGTTAAAAACAGGCAGAAGAATAAGGTAAAATAATAGTTTTAGCAGTAATTATGGGAGTAAACAATCAATTAGAATAAAATCAGTACAAGTACTCCTTTAATTAAGGGAGTTAATTTCAAACGGTCAGAATAGGTAGAAAGTAAGGAAAGAAATCATGTACATCAAATAAGGAAAGACTTCAAATACAGTAAGAAATTGGGGTCTGGTTCATAAGGTCTTAATTAAGGAAATAATGTAAGAATCAATTGACATTGTAGTCAGTCATGTAATAAGGCAAGAAATAAACTAAAGGTTGGAAATTAGTAAAGATATTGTCACAGGAAATCAATTAAAGGAAATCAGTCATAGGAAAATTAGGGATTCAAATAGGAGTAGTACTGATTTAGGAATCAACACAAATTACACGGAATAAACAGATAACGGGCGAGGATCAGAAACCCTAGCAATTAAAATAGGGTAAAATCACACGGAATTAGGGATTTACATAGAGCATAACATGAATTACTGAATAAGCATAATACAAGCAGGAGAAGTAAAGATTCAGAGGTATCGATGAACAAAAAATAGAGTAGAACCACATAATAAGCAAAGATAATAGCAGCCGGAAATCCTAACAAGCGAACATGGGGTAAAACTCACGAGATCACAGAGTATTCATGAGAACATAGTGAACATAATAGAACATGTAAACCTATTATCGAAAACAAACTCGGAGCCACATATTAAAGCCAAGACTTTGGGGGGTTTTTAACGAAATAACTCAGACACAAAGGGAAAAAGCTCAAATAAAGCTTAAAAATAACGAAAATCATAAGATAATACTTAAAATCTGAAGGGAAATCATTTTTGAAAAGAGGTTTGAAAACCCTAGTTTGAAGATGAAGAGACACTTCATAAAAATCGGAAAACCCTTTTGAAAACACTAAAAATAGCTCGGAATAAGCCAAGATATGTTATAGATCTATGAAAATCAGAGACTAATAGTTAGGGTTTCATAGAGACAACCCAAAGAGAAGGATAATCGGCTAAAGAACCACTAGTTGTAGCCGGAAATAAAGAAATCTTACTTGGACAGCCGTAGATAGCCGGAGACGGCATGAAATGCCATAAGTGGGAGTTGGACCGCTCCAGGTTCCTTTGAGGACCTTCATCAGTGACACGAACGTGAAAGACAGAGCCTTAGGGTCGAGGAGGGGTTAGAACCACATGGTTTCCGGCAAGGGAGGTGGCCGGAGAAGGGAGGCAGAGCTCAACGGGGGAAGGTTCTAGAGAGTCCCAAAGATGGAGATAGAGAGAAGGGTGAGAGAATGAAGCGGGGGGAAAATAAGAGAGAGGGGCAGTCTTAGGGTGTTAATTATGGTAGGGGGATCTGGGTCGTTGATTTGAATTAACCAACGACTCAGATTGAATGGGGATTGGGCCGGGTATTTGGTAAAGACTGGGTTGAGATATTTGGGATAATTAAATGGGTAGGGGTCCGAATTTAATTAGGCTAGGATTGAAATTAACAGTGGCTATTTATTAAATACCCCCAAAAAATAGATAAATAATTTATAAAAATGGCTAATAATTATAAAAATGAAATTGACGGTTGATAGATTAAATTAAAATGATTAATGAGTATTTAAAAATATAAATGACTAATTATTGGATGAAAATAGCACAAAACACATGATTAGGTTATAATTACAAAGTTATTGCAATTATAGCCAAATAGTACCAATTTGGTTAATTGTGAAATAATTTGGTCTTAATAGGACCAAAAATGATATATTAAGTCAAGAAATATTTTTGAAATCATTTTAATGCAATTTTGTAATTAATTATTAGAAATAAAATACTGGATAAATTAAAATAAATTAATAAAATATGGGATTATAGAAAAATACCAATTGCTCTGAAAGCATGTTTTTGAAGGTATATACGCAATATTAAAAATAATTTGAGGAAAAATTATGTATCAACAGCTGCCCCTCGTTACCCGGGAAGGATGAAAGAGTTGTCGGGTAAAGACATGATGGCCAATTTTGACCGAGCGAGGCGGTTTGAAAAGATTTAGGTCTTACCCTGGTTTCTGAGTTTCCTACATATCCCTGGTTTTACAGGAATCAGGTCGTATGTAGTTCAGGAATCATTCGGCGAAGTAGACCGATGAAGTTATAACAAGAACGGACGCAGCATTTGGGACTGATTGAATAAGCGACTTATGGGGTGGTTAGGAGAACTAGAGCGGAACCGCTCCTGCCGGGATGGCAGTTTGCTCACCGAATTACCTGCAAATAAATAATACAAGCATAGATTGTACGTAATTTAAACATGATGCAAATTCCTGTTGGACCATGAATGATGTATTCGGATGGTTAAGGATGACGTCCTCAGACCATGACGTCCTGGGATATGAATTGCTTGATGCAGGATTCGCAAGCCATGAAAATGATGTTCTCGGGCCATGGGGATGGTGCCTCCGAACCATGACTCCTTTGAATAATGATATGCAAAATTGAGAGAGATCCTCAGGCCATGACATGATGTTCTCGGGCTATGAAGATGGTGCCTCCGAACGATGACGCCTTTGGATGAGTTGGCGATATTTTAGCTTATGTAGATTCAATAGAATGATGCTGACGAGACAGAGCTTAATCTTGCGAATAAAAGGGCAGAGCTTAGCCCGAAAGGAAAGCGAAGTAAATAGTGCTTGAGATAGAGGTTAGTCTCGAAAGGTAAATTGGAGGCAGAGCTTAGCCTCGAAAGGTAGAATGGTAGCCCTTATGCAATGCAGATGGAGACAGTGCTTAGTCTCGGAAGGCAGAATGGTAGCTTTATGCAAAGATGCAAATGCAGATGGAGACAACATTTAGTCTCAGGAGGCAGAATGGTAGCCTTATGAAAAGATGCAAATGCAGATGGAGACAACATTTAGTCTTGAAAGGCAAAAAGGTAGCCTTATGCAAAATGTGGATGGAGGTAGAGCTTAACCTCGGAAGGCAGAATAGTAGCCTTATGCAATGATGTAGATGAAGATGGAGACATCGTTTAGTCTCGGAAGGCAAAATGGTAGCCTTATGCAAGAAATAAAATGACAGTAGGAATTCTTAGCTGGTGATGAATTGCGGCATTGTGATTATTAACAGCATTGTGACTGCGGAGCATTGAGGCATGTGCGAACGTCGGCAAGTGCAGCAGTTTTGAGAGTCATATTTTGGACAACGTTTGTCCCCTGGGCGGACAGTTTGTTTAGGGATTTTGCAACCTTAGTGCCTGCAACCAAAGAAAGATCGTGAGTTCTATAAACGGGGGAGGGGAGGTTAGTTCGTAACCCCGCTGGATTTTCTTGACTTGCTGGGCTCGTTCTGATGATATTGTCTGTATTATTGGGGTAGCGTTGCTAAACAAAGCTGTTTCAAAAACAAACATGCATGATTTTGTAAAAGCATAATGCATAATTAAAAAATAATTTTGGGATGAACCGACGACCGTGACGCGGATTGGGACATTGCAACCTCTCCTGCTACGAAATTTTGAGTGTCTTCCTCAAAATTCTGCCCCAGTTGGATGGGTGAATGCTTCTGGCTGTTGCTCGTGCGGCGATTGGCTGAATTTACTTCAGAATTTGGAGGGTCCTCCTCAAAATTCTGCCCCAGTTTCCAATTGCGGGGAAGAATAAATTTTTTATTGAATTGTTACCGAACCCATAGGGATTCCTACGTATCCCCTCTTAAACGGGAATCAGGTCAGACGTAGTTCAATTTACATCATTGAGAAAGCACAAAGATTACACATAGTAGTGTTTGACTGCATCTGAATTGATTGGCTTTGGCCAGACTTCTCCGTCCATTTCTGCGAGTATAAGTGCTCCTCCTGTCAGTACCCAGTGAACCATGTACGGACCCTGCCAGTTAGGAGAGAACTTCCCTTTGGCTTCGTCTTGATGTGGAAAGATCTTTTTCAGCAACAACTGCCCCTGTGTGAACTGTCTAGGCTTGACTCTCTTGTTGAAGCCTCGGGTCATTCTGTTCTGATAGAGTTGAACATGACAGACTGCATTCATTTCTGTCCGTCTATGAGGGCTAGTTGCTCATAACGGCTCTTTACCCATTCTGCGTCGCTGAGCTCAGCTTCTTGTATAATTTTTAGAGATGGAATCTCAACTTCGGCAGGAATAACAGCCTCAGTACCATAAACTAGCATATAGGGAGTTGCCCCTATTGAGGTGCGAACTGTGGTGCGATATCCCAATAAGGTAAATGATAACTTCTCGTGCCATTGCTTGTGCCTTTCTATCATCTTTCTTAGTATCTTCTTGATGTTTTTGTTGGTGGCTTCTACAACTCCATTCATTTGAGGTCTGTAAGCTGTGGAATTCGTGTGTTTGATCTTGAAAGCCTCGCACATAGCTTTCATCAAGTCACTGTTGAGATTGGAACCATTGTCGGTGATGATTGACTCAAGAATCCCGAATCGACAAAACATACGGTCACGGACAAAGTCTTCCACGACTTTCTTAGTCACTGCTTTGTAGGATTCTTCTTCCACCCATTTGGTGAAATAGTTGATGGCTACAAGAATGAACCTACATCCGTTGGAGGCGGCAGGCTCGATTGGTCCAATAACGTCCATGCCCCAGGTGGTGAACGACCATGGTGAGCTTGTGTAATGACCCTACCGGTCATTTTGCATTATCGAACCCCGTTCCCCAAACTGAAACTTCCCATAGCGGCTTATTATGACTTATGACTTGCGGGGACTGGTTGTTCGGGATTCAGAAGTGTTTCGGGTGCTATAGGAACACTTGATTCCTTAACATTGCGTTTAAGGTCAAGTTTGACTTTGGTCAATATTTTTAGTAAACGACCTCAGAATCGAGTTTCGACGGTTTCGGTAGCTTCGTATGATGATTTCGGACTTGGGAGTATGTTCGGAATGGGTTTTGGATGACCCGAGAGCGTTTCGGTGCCCAATATTGAAATAAGAGTTCCTTAGGTTCCTATTGTGGTTTGGGACATGTTTTTGAGTTATCGAGGTTCGAACGGAATTTTGAGACCGGGAATAGTTCCGTTATGTCATTTATGACTTGCCTGCAAAATTTGGTGTCATTCCGAGTAGTATAGTCGGTTTGGCACGTTATTACCAAAGTCAGAAAAACTTAAAGTTCCTAAGTTTGGTTCTAGGGGTTTTGAGGTGTGATTTTGAGTTTTAGCGTTGTTTTGGGTGTTCCGAAGGCTCGAGCGAGTCTGTATTACGATTTGGGACTTGTTGGTATATTTGGACGGGGGCTTGAGTGGGTCCAGGTGCCTCCCGGACACCACACGAGGCTAAAAAACCAGCTGAAATAGCTGTTGGTGCACCTGTTCTGGTGTGACCGCAGGTGCGGTTGCCCAGTCGCAGGTGCGACCCCTAGCGGGCAGCCCATCTCTCGCAGGTGCGGACAAAGTTTCGCAGGTGCTGTCTCCTCTCCGCAGGTGCGAGCCCATGCCTCCTCGTCCTTTTCCGCAGGTGCGAGCCTTTGCTCACAGGTGCGGTCCTCGAACTGCAGGTGCGGTCCTCGAATCGTAGGTGCGGAATCACTGAAAGGCAATGTGTTTCTTTAAAATACGGGGTTCTCCATTTTTCTTCATTTTCTTCCTCCATTAGAACACTTGAGATCTTGGAAAAAGGGCTCCACGACCCAACCACTGAAAGGTAAGTAAATTCTGTCCTAAAGTTGGTTAATGCATGCATTCTTAGTAGGATTTAACTACTTAATTAGTGGAAAATTTAGGAATTTGGTTAATAACCTAGGGCCTTCGAGAATTTAGAAAATTACCCGTGAATTGGATATGAAATCATACAAAAATCGTATATTAATGATCCTTAGGCTATGGGTGAGTGTTTCCTTCGAGAATTTTTGGAATCCGAGCATGCGGGCACGGGGTTGGATTTTGGGATTTCTTCAAGAATGGTGAATTTGACTAAATAATAGGACAATTCCATGATTTGAATATAAATTGATATATTTGTATAACATTTGGCTAGTTTCAAGTCCGTGGGTGTCGAGTTTGGAGTTTCGGGCGCGTTCTTGACCTGGGGAGTAGGTGCAAGGCGAGGTGATTCTCCTTTCTAATCTTGTAATGGGAACTGTCCCCCTAGGTGATTTAAATGCTATATGTGATAATTGTGGGGGCTACGTACGTACAAAGTTACGAGAGTCCATACGTAGCGGCTATTACTATTATGTCCGAGTAGTTAGGCCCACATCATGCCTTGTGTTTTACTTAATATGAACTATGTGCTTAATAAACTAAATGTTACATGCTGCTTACTTCCCTGAGGTCATGGAATTTGAGAAAACTTGTAAGTAATTGTTCACTGAAAAGTAATTTTAAAAGGAATGATGTGTGTGCATGTGACCGCTTCGCAATTTACATTCCGCGAGCGGAGTGTGATTTCCCCCACTCTTATGGGAACGGGCCGTACGCCAAGGCGGATTGAGAGATGCACTTTTGGTTCGGGCCGTTCGATCCTCAATAGTGCATATAGAGGATTGAGAGATGCATTTTGGTTCGGGCCGTTCGATCCTCGGTAGTGCATAGATGTGAGTACTTTATGGAAAGGTGCACTTATGGTTCGGGTAGTTCGACCCTCGGCAGTGCACAGACATGACTATCTTATGACTTCGGCCGGTTGTCCTTACCCTACATGCGCATGATTTGCTTGTTGCTAAATTCATGGACATTGATTTGACAGATATTTGGGCGAAGGTGAAGTAATTGTTTTATTCATTCCCAATACTTCCTTGGATTTCAGTGCCTTGTATATATTTGTTGCTTCACTACCTTTACATGCCTACTATTTCTATCATATTCTGTTAAATTATATTGTTGGACCTTAGTGAGTGTCATGTCGACCTCTCGTCACTACCTCTTCGAGGTTAGGCGGGATACTCACTGGGTACATATATATTTATGTACTCATGCTACACTTCTGTACTTAATTGTACAGGTTCTGAGGATGGAGCATCTGGTTGTCGAACCAGAGCTTGATTTTGATTATCGACGGACCTGAATTCGCGGTGAGCTGCTTCCTCCTGGCGATATCCGGCAGCACCATGGGGTTTCTTTTGCTTATTTCCCGTCTATTTCCTTCAGACAGTGGGATTGTATATTATATCTTTTGTATATTCTGTTAGTATGCCCGTAGGACTTGTGACACTGGTTCCTGGCACACACGTGATAGTTATTATGTATTTTGGGTTGTATATATATTGTCTCACGCCTCTTCATGACTGTTTTGATTAAAAACTGGCTAATTATCCTTGTCGATTCATGTTTTAAGTTTTAAAAACTGAGTATATGTTGAAATGTTTAATCTAATAAGAAAGAACCCTTAGTAAATTGAGTGTCGTCTTGCCTGACCCCGCTGTTGGGCGCCATCATGACCTAAGTTAGGATCTTGGGTCGTGACAACATGGTATCAGAGCACTAGGTTCACGCAGGTTTCACAAGTTACGGGCAAACCCAGTAGAGTCTTGCGGATCGGTATAGAGACGTTTGTACTTATCTTTAGGAGGCTATAGGGTGTTTGGAAACCTCTCTTTGTTCTTATTCTATCATGCAATCGATGATTTACTAAATTCATTCTTCTATTCTCCCACAGATGGTGAGGACGCGTGCATCTGATGTTCTAGACCCGGGAAGGGCCGCTACCCCCGTTGTCCAAGGTCGTGGCAGAGGTCGGGGGAGGGCACCGGCCCGAGGTAGGGGACGAGGGCATCCCAGAGCTATTCCGGTTCCACCACCAGGGGACCCTATCATTGAGGAGCAGGATGAGGTGCCTCCAGAAGATCCTGCTCCTGTAGACTTCATGACGGCGCCAGGCTTCCGGGCAGTCATGGGCCGTATAATGTGATTTATGGACACCATGTCCCAGGCTGGTTTATTTCTAGCAGATCCTGCCACTTCTTAGGCGGGAGGGAGAATCCAGACCCCTACTGCCCAGGCTGCAGGCTAGACAACAGCATTACATCATACCTCGGGTACACTGCCCGTGAGTGGGGTCCAGCCTGTTGCAGCAGCACCTGAGCCTAGACCAGTTGCGGACGGCGACCCACAGAGGTTATTGGATAGATGGACTCGATTGCACCCTCAAGTATTTGGGGGTGAGCGAGACGAGGATGCCCAGGATTTTGTGGATAGGTGCAGGGACAGACTGCACAACATGAGGATACTAGATTCCCATGGAGTGGATTTCACTACCTTTCAGTTGGAGGGTAGAGCTCGTAGGTGGTGGCAATCCTATATTCTCAGCAGGCCAGCCGATTATCCTCCTGTCACTTGGGAGCAGTTCACACAGATTTTTCTAGATAGATATATCCCACCCTCTGAGAGGGAAGAGGTGCGGTATCAGTTTGAGCGGCTAGAGCAGGTACAGATGTCAGTGAAAAATTATGAGGCTAGATTTTCAGAGTTGTCTCGCCATGCACTCATGATACTACCTACTGATGTAGAGAGGGTGCAGAGATTTTTGGCTGGGTTGCATCCAGGTATTAGGGCCACCATGGCCCGAGAGGTGGAGATGGTTACTTCTTATTAGCTCGTGGTAATGATTGCTCACAGGATCGAGGGGTATCAGTCGAGGAGCAAGGAGCAGGGGCAGCAGGACAAGAGGGATAGATTCTCCGGAGATTTCAGAGGTGCCCCAGCTAGGGCAGAGGTCAGTTTAGCAGTGGTCAACCCAACATGCCTTTATATTCAGCACCTCCACGACCTCCCCGAGGTGTTCTAGCGAGGCCTCATTTCATGCCAGAGCGTTCCTACCGTCCTCCAGCCATTCAAAGTTCACCCAGTGGTTATCCCAGTCATCCGAGATCCTCCGACCCCTACTTCAGTGCTATGCCATAGGGGCATCACCCTCCGGCCATTCAGGATTCTTCTTTGGGGAAGCATACTATGGTACCTGGGAGTTGTTACGAGTGTGGAGAGCCAGGTCATATGAGGAGGCAATGTCCCAGGTTTCGGGTCAAGGGCGTACAACAGGGTTATCAGCCGATGGGTCCAGCACCAGCAGTCCGGCCACCTAGAGGTGGAGGACAGGTCGGCAGGGGTCGTCCTAGAGGTGGAGGCCAGGTCGGCAGGGGTCGTCCTAGAGGTGGAGGCCAGTCATGGGGAGGTCAGACAGCCCCTGTTCACTCTGGTGGAGCTCAGTCTTCCGGTACTCCAGCTAGATTATATGTCATTCCGGCCAGATCAGATGCAGTGGCCTCAGACGCCGTGATCACAGGTATTATCTCAGTATGTGGTAGAGAGGCTTCAGTATTATTTGATCCAGGATCAACCTATTCATATGTTTCAGCATTATTTGCTCATTTTCTGGATGCTCCTCGCGAGTCCTTGGCTTCTCCTATATATGTGTCCACTCTTGTGGGCGATTCTGTGGTGGTAGACCGGATTTATTGGTCTTGTGTGATCACCTTCTGTGGGTTCGAGACCAGAGCGGACCTTTTATTGCTCGACATAGTTGATTTTGAGATTATTCTAGGTATGGATTGGCTATCTCCTTATCATGTCGTGCTAGATTGCCATGCCAAGACAGTTACTTTAGCCATGCTCGAATCGCCTACGCTGGAGTGGAGGGGTTCCTCAGTTAGTGCGGCCAGCCGGGTTATTTCATTCATAAAGGCTTGGCATATGGTCGAGAAGGGTTGTCTGGCCTATTTTGCCTATGTGCGGTACACCACCGCCGAGTCTTCGACGATTGATTCAGTGCCAGTGGTTCAATATTTTGCTGATGTATTTCCTTCAGACCTTCCAGGCATGCCTCCGGACCGTGATATTGATTTCTGCATTGATTTAGCTCCATTTCACCCAGCCTATATCTATTCCTCCGTACCGTATGGCTCCGAAGGAGTTAAAGGAGCAGCTTGAGGAGTTGTTAGCTAAGGGGTTCATCAAACCGAGTGTATCGCCGTGGGGTGCTCCAGTTCTATTCGTGAAGAAGAAGTATGGGTCCATGCGGATGTGTATTGATTACCGCTAGTTGAACAAGGTTACCATTAAGAACAAGTATCCTTTGCCGCGCATCGATGATTTGTTTGACCAGTTGCAGGTGCTCATGTGTTTTCTAAGATTGATTTGAGATCGAGGTATCATCAGTTGAAGATTCGGGTTTCAGATGTTCCGAAGACTGCTTTTCGTACGAGATATGGCCATTATGAGTTCCTGGTGATGTCCTTTGGCTTGACTAATGCCCCAGCAACATTCATGGACTTGATGAATAGGGTGTCCATGCCTTATATTGATTCCTTTGTCATTGTCTTCATAGATGACATCTTGATTTACTCACGTAGCATGGGTGAGCACGAGCAACATTTGAGGGTTGTGCTCCAGACCTTGCGAGAACAGAAGCTATATGCTAAGTTCTCCAAGTGTGAGTTCTGGTTGGACTCCGTGGCATTCTTGGGGCATGTGGTATCCGAAGAGGGTATCAAGGTTGATCCTCAGAAGGTTGAGGCAGTTCAGAGTTGGTCGTGTCCTACTTCAGCTACAGAGATCAGGAGCGTTTTGGGCCTAGTAGGTTATTATCGCCGATTTGTGGAGGGGTTCTCTTCTATTGCAACCCCATTGACCAAATTGACTCAGAAGAATGGCCCGTTCCGATGGTCTGACGAGTGTGAGGCGAGCTTTCAAAAGCTCAAGACAACATTGACCTCAGCACCAGTTCTAGTATTGCCTTCCAGTTTTGGGATGTATATAGTATATTGCGACGCTTCGCGCGTTGGTTTGGGGTGTGTGTTGATGCAGGAAAGGAGAGTTATTGCTTATGCTTTGCGCCAGCTGAAAGTTCATGAGAAGAATTACCCTGTGCACGATTTGGAGTTGGCGGCGATTGTTCATGCTCTTAAGATTTGGAGGGACTACTTGTATGGAGTGTCCTGTAAGGTTTATACAGACCACCGTAGCTTGCAGCACTTGTTTAAGCAGAGGGATCTTAATTTGAGGCAGCGCAGATGGCTTGAGTTGTTAAGGGATTATGATATCACCATTCTTTATTATCCGGGCAAGGAAAATGTGGTAGCAGATGCTTTGAGCAGGAAGGCGGAGAGTATGGGTAGCTTGGCTTATATTGCAGTAGAGGAAATACCTCTAGCCTTGGACATTCAATCCTTGGCTAATCGCCTGGTGAGATTAGACCTTTCAGAGCCTCGTCGAGTTTTAGCACATGTGGTTGCTCAGTCTTTGTTATTGGAGGAGATTAAGGCCCGGTAGTTCTATGATCCGTGCTTAGCAGAGCTTCAGGAGATAGTGGTTCAGGGTAGGGCCAATGAGGTTACTATTGGCGAGGATGGTGTTCTGAGACTTCAGGGCCGCTCCTAATGTTGATGGCCCGAGGGAGAGGACTCTAGAGGAGGCACACAGTTCTCGGTATTCTGTTCATCCTAGTGCTACAAAGATGTATCGTGATTTGAAGCAGCATTACTGGTGGAGGCGGATGAAGAGGGACATCGTAGAGTATGTGACTAGGTGTCTTAATTGCCAGCAGGTGAAGTATGAGCACCAGAGGCCAGGAGGCCTACTTTAGCAGATGCCCATTCCTGAGTGGAAATGGGAGTGCATCACCATGGACTTCGTGGTTGGGTTGCCTCGGACTTTGAGGAAGGTTGACGCGGTTTGGGTCATTGTGGATAGATTGACCAAATCGGTGCATTTCATTCCAGTAGATACTACTTATACTTCTGAGAGGTTATCCCATATCTACATTCGGGAGATAGTCCGGTTGCACAGTGTGCCGGTGTCTATTATATCTGATGAAGGTCCTCAGTTCACCTCACACTTCTGGAGAGCATTGCATAGTGAGATGGGTACCCAGATAGATCTCAGCAGATCATTTCACCCTCAAACTGATGGACAGTCAGAGCGTATAGTTCAGATATTGGAGGATATGCTCAGGGCATGCGTGATTGAATTCGGGGGTCATTGGGACCAGTTCTTTCCTTTGGTCGAGTTTGCTTACAATAATAGTTACCAGTCCAGCACCGAGATGAATCCATTTGAGGCTTTGTATGGTCGATGATGTCGTTCCCCTATCGGCTGGTTTGATCCTGGTGAGGCTAAGTTATATGGTACCGACCTGGTGAGGAATGCTTTGGAGAGGGTGAAGTTGATTCAGGAGAGGCTCCGCACAGCACGGTCCAGACGGAAGAGTCACGCGGATCAGAGGGCACGTGATGTATCATTTATGGAGGGAGACAAGGTTCTGTTGAAAGTCTCGCCTATAAAGGGTATCATGAGGTTTGGGAAGAAGGGCAAGCTGAGCCCGAGGTTTATAGGTCCCTTCGAGGTGTTGAGGCGAGTTGGGGAGGTTGCTTATGAGCTATCCTTACCTCCCCATTTATCAGGAGTTCATCCGGTCTTTCATGTATCCATGCTCCGGAGGTACCACGTCGACATCTCTCACGTGGTTGATTTCAACACTATTCAGTTGGATGATAGGTTGGGCTACGAGGAGGAGCCAGTTTCTACTATTTATAGACAGGATCGCTAGTTGAGGTCCAAGAGATTTTCTGCAGTGAAGGTCCAGTGGAGGGGCCGACCAGTCGAGAAAGCGACCTGGGAGTCCGAGGAGGACATGCGGAGCAGATATCCGCACTTATTCAGCACTTCAGGTATGATTCTAGACCCGTTCGAGGACGAACGTTTGTTTAAGAGGTGGAGAATGTAACGACCCTACCGGTTGTTTTGTGTTATTGGACCCCGTTCCCCAAAATGAAACTTCCCATAGCGGATTATTATGACTTATGACTTGCGGGGACTGGTGGTTCAGGATTCGGAAGTGTTTAGGGTGCTATAGGGACACTTGGTTCCTTAACGTTGGCCTTTAAGGCCAAATTTGACTTCGGTCAACATTTTTAGTAAATGACCTTGGAATCGAGTTTCGATTGTTCTGGTATCTTCGTATGATGATTTTGGACTTGTGCGTATGTTCGGAATCAGTTTTGGATGACCCGGGAGCGTTTCAGCGCCCAATATTGAAATAAGAGTTCCTTAGGTTCCTATTGTGGTTTGGGACGTGTTTTTGAGTTATCGAGGTCCAGACGGAATTCCGAGACCGGGAATAGTTCCGTTATGTCATTTATGACTTGCCTGCAAAATTTGGTGTCATTACGAGTAGTATAGGTCGGTTCGGCGCGTTGTTAGCGAAGTCAGAAAAACTTAAAGTTCCTAAGTTTGGTTCTAGGGGTTTTGAGGTGTGATTTTGAGTTTTAGCATTGTTTTGGGTGTTCCAAAGGCTCGAACGAGTCCGTATTATGATTTGAGACTTGTTGGTATATTTTTACGGGGGCTCGGGTGGGCCTAGGTGCCTCCCGGACACCACACGAGGCCAAAAAACCAGCTGAAATAACTGTTGGTGCACCTGTTCTGGTGTGACTGCAGGTGCGGTTGACCAGTCGCAGGTGCGGGACCGCTCTTGCGGTCCCAGCCTCGCAGGTGCAACCCCCAGCGGGCAGCCCATATCTCACAGGTGCAGACAAAGTTCCGAAGGAGCGATGCTGCAGGTGCGATCTCCTCTCCGCAGGTGCGAGCCCAGGCTTCCTCGTCCTTTTCCGTAGGTGCGAGCCTTTGCTCACAAGTGCGAGACCGCAGGTGCAGTCTTCGAGCCCCAGGTGCGGAACCACTATCAGGCAGTGTGTTTCTTTAAAATATGAAATTCTTCATTTTCTTCCTCCATTAGAACACTTGAGAGCTTGGAAAAAGGACTCCACGACCCAACCACTGAAAGGTAAGTAAATTATGTCCTAAAGTTGGTTAATGCATGCATTCTTAGTAGGATTTAACTACTTAATTAGTGGAAAATTTAGGAATTTTGGTAGTAACCTAGGGCCTTCGAGAATTTAGAAAATTACCCGTGAATTGGCTATGAAATCATACAAAAATTGTATATTAATGATTTTTGTGCTATGGGTGAGTGTTTCCTTCGAGAATTTTTGGAATCCGAGCACGCGGGCCCGGGGTTGGATTTTGGGATTTCTTCAAGAATGGTGAATTTGACTAAATAATAGGAGAATTCCATGCTTTGGATATAAATTGATACATTTGTATAACATTTGGCTAGTTACGAGTCTGTGGATGTCGAGTTTGGAGTTTCGGGCGCGTTCTTGACCCGGGGAGTAGGTGCGACGCGAGGTGAGTCTCCTTTCTAACCTTGTAAGGGGGAACTGTCCCCCTAGGTGATTTAAATGTTATATGTGATAATTTTGGGGGCTACGTATGTACAAAGTTACGAGAGTCTATACGTAGCGGCTATTACTATTATGTCCGGGTACTTAGGCCCACATCAAGCCTTGTGTTTTACTTGATATGAACAATATGCTTAATAAATTAAATGTTACATGCTGCTTACTTCCCTGAGGTCATGGAATTTGAGAAAACTTGTAAGGAATTGTTCAATGAAAAGTAATTTAAAAAGGAATGATGTGTACGCATGTGACCGCTTCACAATTTACATTCCGCGAGCTGAGTGTGATTTCCCTCACTCTTATGGGAACGGGCCGTACGCCACGGCGGATTGAGAGATGCACTTTTGGTTTGGGCCGTTCGATCCTCGGCATTGCATAGAGAGGATTGAGAGATGCACTTTTGGTTCGGGTCGTTCGATCCTCGGCAATGCATAGATGTGAGTACTTTATGGAAAGGTGCACTTATGGTTCGGGCCGTTCGACCCTCGGCAGTGCAAGAACATGAGTATCTTATGATTTTGACCGGTTTTCGTTGCCCTGCATGCGCATGATTTATTTGTTGCTAAATTTATGGACATTGATTTGACAAATATTTGGGGGAAGGTGAAGTAGTAATTGTTTTATTCATTCCCAGTACTTGCTTGGATTTTAGTGCCTTATATATATTTGTTGCTTCACTGCCTTTACATGCCTACCGTTTCTATCATATTCTGTTAAATTATATTGTTGGACCTTAGTGAGTGTCATGTCGACCTCTCGTCACTACCTCTTCGAGGTTAGGCGGGATACTCACTGGGTACATATATATTTATGTACTCATGCTACACTTCTGTACTTAATTGTACAGGTTCTGAGGATGGAGCATCTGGTTGTCGAACCAGAGCTTGATTTTGATTATCGACGGACCTGACTTCGCGGTGAGCTGCTTCCTCCTGGCGATATCCGGCAGGACCATGGGGTTTCTTTTGCTTATTTCCCGTCTATTTCCTTCAGACAGTGGGATTGTATATTATATATTTTGTATATTCTGTTAGTATGCCCGTAGGACTTGTGACACTAGTTCCTGGCACACACGTGATAGTTATTATGGATTTTGGGTTGTATATATATTGGCTCACGCCTCTTCATGACTGCTTTTGATTAAAAACTGGCTAATTATCCTTGTCGATTCATGTTTTAAGTTTTAAAAACTGAGTATCTGTTGAAATGTTTAATCTAATAAGAAAGAACCCTTAGTAAATTGAGTGTCGGCTTGCCTGACCCCGTTGTTGGGCGCCATCACGACCTAAGCTAGGATCTTTTGTCGTGACAGCTTGTTGCGTTGAGCTCGTTTGGAGGTATCTTTATCATATCTGCGTGTATCTGACAATGGTGGCATTTCTGGACATACTGGATGCAGTCTGTTGCCATAGTCATCCAAAAGTAACCATCTCAAAGTATCTCCTTTCCCAGAACAAAACCGTTCATATGCGGGCCACAGGTCCCAACATGAATCTTCTCAAGCAGCTTGGATGCTTCCTTTGCATCGACACAACGTAATAATCCCAAATAGGGAGTCCTCCTATATAGGATTCCTCCGCTGTGAAAGAAGTTGTTGGATAGTCTTCGAAGTACACTCCCCACGGTGTAATGAAAGTTGTTTTCACAGCATCTTCCTCATCCATCTAGATCTGACCATAACCAGCAATGCAATCCACGAATGATTATAGTTCATGCTTGGCGCAATTTTCAATAAGTATATGTATATTTGGCAAAGGTAAGTCGTCTTTCGGACTAGCCCGGTTGAGATCCCGGCAGTCGACACAGACTCTGACCTTCCCATCCTTCTTTGGTACTGGCACAATGTTGGCTAACCATGTCGGGTACTCAATTACCCTAAAAACCTTGGCGTTGATCTGCTTGGTGACTTCTTCTTTGATTTTCAAACTCATGTCGGGTTTGAACTTCCTAAGATTTTGTTTTACCGGTGGACACATTGGATTGGTTGGTAATTTTTGAGCCACGATAGACGTACTTAGACCAGTCATGTTGTCATACGACCAAACGAATATGTCCTCATACTCCTTTAGAAATTCTTCTTTCTTTTCTGATGGCGACAAATGAATGTTGATGCGAGTTTCTTTGACAGTTTCTGAATCTCCCAGGTTGATGATTTCAGTCTCGTCCAGGTTGGACTTAGGTCTGTTCTCAAAATTCTCAACTTCTTTGACAATCTCGTCAAGTATGTCATCTTTTTCTGAATCCACGCCTGTTTGCTGCGTTGTCTCGTTGCATGTCACAGTCATCGGTTCATCAAGACAGGTAATAGTAATGTTGTATAGGTAAAGTAATGAGAGAAAAATGATAGCAATAAATATTGATTCATAAGAAAAATTTAAAAATGCTTTTGATAAATTGAACAATTATTTTGAACATTGAAGATCTTATTGCAGGAATGCAACAAAGGAAATCATTTTGTAAATAAAAACAATGAATAGCGCTTTTTTTAGCCTTGCTACCCCGAGGCTTGTCGGGCTTTGGTTGTTCTGACAGTCCAATTCTTGAGGTACGTCCCTCTGCTCATAGCCTGTATGGAAGGGCCTTCCTCCCCCTCCTCCTCGAGAATAACACAACAGTCCATATCACTGTCCTCCAGAAACAAGTTCCTCATTGTTGTAAGTGCTTCTTCTTCGTCTGATCCATAAATAACGTCGGCCTATTGGAAGGTCTGCTCCAGATGCGATATTGGTTGCTCCAAAGGGTAATAAGGACCGCGCCATGGTGCCGACCAGTTTTTGAATTCTTCCCAAGTGTATTCGTATCCAAACCGAAAGTGGTGACGTGCTTATTGAGTTTGATAGGTTTTGAGATCCCCTGAAGGTTCTTGCCGAGCCCTTTACCTGGATCGTACCATCCCCAATTCATCATACTTGCGATCTTGCTATCCCAACATTTCTCTTTGTCGATAGTGCTGACCCGTTCAATGTGGTGGTAAGTTTCTCCGCCTGGCTTCCTTCTTCCTTCAATCACTGGGATAGTCTGGCGACTGTAAATAGGGTTGCTACTGTCACCATGAATAATCACCTCTTGGTGGTTCCACTTTAACTTCACTGCCTGATGTAGTGTTGATTCTACGGCCCCAACAACATGGATACAGGGTCGTCCCAATGATAGATTGTAGGACGCTGGCACATCTATCACTTGGAAGTCCACCTCAAACCAGGTTGGCCCCATTTGCAGGCATAGGCTGATCTCACCAATGGTGGACCTCTGAGATCTATCAAAGGCTTTCACGTTGATCGCTCCATCCTTTATCTCATGCAGACCTTTATCCAATTTCTTGAGTGTTATCAGCGGAAAAATGTTAAGCCTGTATCCCCCATCGATCAGGATTCTGGTGATGAAATAATCTTCACATTGCACAGTGATGTGCAGTGCTTTGTTATGGCCCAATCCTTCAGGAGGCAGCTCGTTCTCATGGAAAGTGATCTTGTGACTCTCCAACACTTGGCCCACCATATTAGCCATTTCTCCACTAGTGATGTTTTTTGGCACATAGGCTTCGTTCAACACCTTCAACAAAGCATTCCTGTGCGTCTCAGAATTCTACAGCAAAGAGAGGATGGATATTTCCGCTGACGTTTTGTTCAATTGGTCGATGACCGAATACTCCTTGTCCTGTACTTTCCTCCAAAGGTCGTCCGGACCTGTCTTGATAATGGGAGGCTGATTGGAAGCCTGCTTACTGGATTCAGCCAGATGTTCAGGGGTATAGACTCTACCAGTTCTTGTCATACCCTGCGTCGCAACAGCTTCTTCAATCTTGACTTTGCCTTTCCTTTTCGCCTCGGCTGTATAGTCCCATGGTACATCATTTGTATAGAAGGGTGGCGTGGTCGACATCGCCACTGGAATTGGTGCAGCTATCCTTACTTCAAGTGGAACATGTGCCTTGGGTGGCAAGACTGCAACCTCAAATGGTGCGGGTGCATTTGCCAGAGTCACGAACTCAACTTCAATTGATACTGGTGTCTTTGCAGGTGACGCTGCTTCAAACTCAAGAGGCATGGACATATTTACCTCAGCATCCTCAGATGGTTGAATCTGGACTATGATCGGGTTGGGAGTGACTGCAGGTTCTTTGGATCATCCCCTTCTGCGATCAAACCGATTGATCCCTCGGGGTCCCAATCCTCTTCTATTTCAATCAAGTGGATGACTCCACCCTTATGGTCCGGAAGAGGATTGTTGCGGACATTTGGAGTGGATTCCTTTGCCATAATGACCTTGTTGTCAATCAGGGATTTTATCTTATCCTTTAAAGAGTGTCATTCATCGATGGTGCGCCCCTTCATGCCGGAGTGGTATGCACAGGACTTGTTTGGTTGACTCATTGATAAGGATTCTCATGGGTTGCAGCAGGGATGGGGGTGACATAACCAGCAACTTTGAGCTTCTCATACAGCTGGTCGATGGGTTCAGCGATGGCGGTATACTGTTTTGGAGGTCTGCGATCAAAATTAGGACGAGGTCTAGGGACGTTTTGACAGGTAGGGTGTGATTGGTAATGAGATGGTTGGGAATTGTAAGTGTGGTAGACAGGAGGGGGTTGTGAGTATCTGGGTGAAGCAGGTTGATATGTCGGTGGTGGAGGTGATTGATAAGTTGGTGGTGGAGGTGATTGATAAGTGGGTGGTGGAGCTTGGTATGAGGGTGAGGGTGCTTGGTAATTTGGGGTTGGTTGATATGTGAGTGGAGGTGTTGGGTAAGTTTGGTATTTGAGTGGGGATTTGGTTCTTTGTGCAACCATCACGGCTCCCACGTCTCTTTTCTTAGACATACCACCAGACTGCAAAATCTTGTTTGTAGCTTGCGAGGCTTCAAAATTTGTGACCATACCGCTCTTTATACCTTCTTCAATCCGTTCACCTAATTTAATAATGTCGGAGAACTTGTGGTTCTCAATCATCATCAACCGTTCATAGTACTGGGGGTACTGGGCCCGGACAAAGAACTTGTTCATCTGCTCCTCTTCTAAGGCGGGTCTGACCTTGGCAGCTTCAGACCTCCAACGAGTAGCGTACTCGCAAAATTTCTCCGTGGGCTTCTTTTTCAAATTCTGAATATAGAACACGTCTGGTGCGTTCTCTGTGTTGAACCTGAATCTGTCCATAAAGTCAGATGCCATGCTCACCCAATTTGACCATTTCTTGGGATCTTGGCTGATGTACCAAGACAACGCATCTCCTTTCAAGCTCCTCATGAACAGCTTCATGCGGATCCTTTCATCCTTCCCTACTCCAACCAGCTTGTCACAATAAGTTCTCAGATGGACCCTTGGATCACCTGTACCATCAAACATTTCAAACTTAGGAGGTTTCTATCCCTCAGGCAGTTCGACATCGGGCTGTATGCAGAGGTCTTCATAGTTCAACCCTTTAGATCCCTTGATTCCCTCGGCTCCTTGAACCCGGCTGGTCAGCTTCCTAAGTTCCTCGGCCAAGTTCTTGATAAGCAGGTCCTTTTCGTCAGACTCAGGTGTGTATGTGATAGGGGAGTGGAGTGCGGCATGGTCTCCACGTAGATGGGATTGTTATGGTGGCCTGGCGCATGAGTGTGGAAATGGTCATTTGTGGAGTTCTGAGGTTCTGGGATAAGCAGTGGAGTGTTATTTGGCGTGTGGCAGACATTGCATTGCGATGGAAGAGTTTGGTTGTGGGGTGGTGTGATGATGAGCTGCGGGATGATTTTGCTGCTTTGGGATGTTTTGAGAAGGTGTAGGATTCTGGATGTTGACGTCTGGGACGTTGAGGGAGAATGACAGGTTTGCCAGGTTCCAAACTTGATCAAGTTCTTCTTGAAACTTTGACAACTTCCGTTCCAGCTGCGACACAGTTTCATTCTAAATCTGAATACCCTGGACATCAGTGGCCTCTACCCATTCAACCACATTCTCATTTCTGTTATTTCCTGAATCTTCCATTTTCCTTTTGCCTTTGTTCTTGCCTTTGGGAGGACTAAGAGGAGGAGAGAGTGAAGGACCCCTGGATTTTGTAAGATAGGATGATGATACCAGAGTGCACGAACTAACCTTTGGGGAGGGGAATAAATAAATAAAGAAAGAGGAAAATAAAAACAAAAAGTAGCCAAGTCAGTGAGGATTATGAAAAGTATTGCGGTATTTAAACACATAGTGCGAGAATGTAAAGCGCGTCCTAATTTGGGGACCTCTTTTGTGCCCGAGGTAGGCCTAGCGACAAATTGATTTGGAGAACTTAAGATGCTAAATGCCTCATTTTATTGATAAGAAAATAGACGAATCCCAAAACGACACTAAATAAACAGGAAGTAAAGGTCACTAATGGCCATTGGCCTTATTACATTGATAAAGTAAAAGAAAGACATTATTATCTACTTGGTCCTAGAAGGACCTTCCCCAGACTCGACATTCTTTCTTCCCTCGTACAGTTTCCCCAACTCGCGAAGTCCCAGCAACAAGTATGCTCTGGTTAGATGTCCTTCTTCGGTCCCTTCAGCCTTTTGACAGTCTTCAACCCTTTTGAGAAATTTTTCCTCCAGGTCCATTATGCCTCGCTCCAAATACCCTAACCTTTTGTTGGTGCTGATAACTATATATTTCCATTCCTCGATCATTTTCTTGCTAGACCCATGTATTTCGCGGTGCTCATCCTCACACTCACGGATCCTCTTGCGCAGCTGGTTGTATTTGACTTGTGCCTCGGCCTTTTCATCTATAACCCTGTGGCCCTGAACGAACCCTGGCTCGCTCAGACCACCCCAATTTTCTGCCAACCAACCAGGATAGAAAGGGGTACAACCGGCATGATATCTGTCTGATTCGATGGTGTCCTTCTCCATTACAATCTTGCAGTGCCACATGTGCTGGGCTTGACACTTGCGAGGACTATCGTCATTTTGGAAGTCAGCTCGAAGATGGCTCATCTTGTCGACCCTGGGTATGACTTGCTTCCTACCCGCTTGCCTCATAACTCGAAGAGGGACGTAAGGGTATGTTCCTCTTAGACCAATTAGTATTAGGAACGGTGCATCTCTGGAACGGGCGATGAACTCCTCTGTCAGAAACCACTCGAACATCCACTAAACCTATTCTTCAGTCAGATTATCAAAGAGCTCGACCCATCCTTTAGCGTTCTCAGGCTGAGCAAACATGTCGGGGATGTAATTTATTCTCTTTGGATGGTGGAAATCTATGTGGTCATCCCAAACTCTTTGATGAATTTCATGTCGATATTCGCCCTTTTGGAGATGTTCCATGAGCCAAAGTTGAAGTAGTAGATTGCAGCCTTCGAAGTGTCTTGCCCCTCGTTGACACTTTTCCAAGGCTCGATATATGTCTGCAATGATCATGGGCACAATGCTGAAGTTTTGCCCACCAATTCCTTCCATTAGTGTCTTGGTTACCATGGTAGTGTGGATTCTCTCCTTCTTTATTGGAAACACAATCAGACCCAAGAAGTAAAATATGAAGACGAATACTCTACGATGGATGTGTCCCAAGGATGTGATGGAAAACTCGTCTTGGTAGGTACGGTATGATTTGTTGTGACCGTACCTTTCGTACAAGTAGTCAAAAAGTATGACTTCTTTAAGCATACCAGTTCTGCATTCTTCTTCAGACCCATCATTTTGAGGAAACCTTTGCTTGTGTGGTTCTCAGGCATTAGAAACCCCGGGGTTTCCCATATTAGGCCAGCCAGTCCTCATATTTCCTCCAGCAAAGGTGTCATTTCAATGTCCCCAAAGCGGAATACGGACCTTTCACAATCCCAAAACAGGGTAGCAGCCTCTATTGTCATGTTGTTAGGCTGGATTTCTAGGAGAGATGGTAGATTGCCCAAGTATTTTCTGACGAGAGTTTTGTCACTAGAATGTAAATATTCCCACCAACTTAGCAATCTTGGATGGATATTGGAGACCATGCCAAATCTGGGGACTTCGTGCCTCATTATTATGCAAGGAAAACAAGGCTAGGCCCTTACCCCCACCAGACTCGACTATTTAACATCAACAATTAGCATAAAGCATTTAGTTCTCCAAATAAATGCACAGAACGTGATGATGTCCGTTTGGGTTTAGGGAAACCTAGTTGACTTTTGGATAAGGCAATCTTAAAAGCTATCGTGCAGACCACACTTTAGCCTGGCTAAGTTTGACCATGATGCATGAAACAACATAACGGAGTAAGGTTTCTATGGGGTTTTAGACTGGTACCTCGAGCGGACAACTCAAGGGGGAAAGGCACGGAACCGTCGAATGCACCACTGATCGACTAGTTTTACCGCAAATAAGCCTTTCCGAATTTAGGGGGTAATAATATAGGAAGAGCGCAACCACTCATCAAGCGTTGCTATAGTATTTTGTTTGGCACGAGTGGAGTATGAATGTTGAGAATGATTATGCAATAAACAGTAAAACATGTAGCCATGTATTTGCACGTTATGAAAGCTGTAAATACAACAGTTTATAATTTAAAGGCAATTACAAAGCAAGGAAACAGAAAAATATGTCAGTTACTTTTGAAGAAAAAATAAATGCTTAAATAAATAGACAAGTATTTGCACATAAGGGACATGGGAAGAGGTACAAATTCACAAAGCAATTTGAAAATGGTAAAAGCCTGAAAGTCCCCAGCAGAGTCGCCATGTTGTTGCGCCCCCCTCTTTCCTCACGGAGATCGGGTTTATGACATTCGGTTGGGACAACTCTTTCCTTTTGGGAAAGGGGTTTGTGTTTTTGAGAGTCGACTCCTAAAGATTTTTAAAGGTGCATTAGGACACCAAAGGGGTTCATTTACAACTACGTTGTTAACCAGAGATAGGGTAAGGACTTGAAATTATCCTAAGAGGAAGGTGTTAGGAACCCCTCAGGATCCACAAGTGTGGTTCCCGGCCAAACAACTTTTGTGAATTTGTACGGCTTAGCAAACAAACAAATAAAGGCTCAAATAAGAGGGGATTTAAGTCTTAAGCATGCAGATGTTTGAAAATAGTAAAGAATGTTAGATTTTGAAAGGATTACGATCTAAGCATATAAAGGGTATCCTAGGTTTATAATAATATGGATCACATCAATGCAATACTCGGTATGACACTCCTCGAAGAGGGGCTACACGTGGTATTAGCGCACCGGTCATCATTTCCATATTCTACCCTTTCCCACCCCGTGAAAGTAACTAAATTGGATGTTGGTCTAGACCTCTATTGCATGTTGTTACCCATCCCTTCCTATCAGTCCCGGAGGAATTTAGGACGTCTATCCTATAAGGGAGATGCTAGGCAGACCCTCAGGTTTTAAAGGTAAAAATTACTAAGGCAACACATAATAAAACATATAGGACTTAAATTAAGGGGAGCATGGAAAGCAAATAAAAGGCTTAAGTATACCTCCACACATAGTACACATAAACAACATGACCCAAACACAGTTAAGGTCCAGATCAGGTTCAGATCCTAAGCAGTATCTAAGTGATAACACAAATACAGATCTAGTTTTATTCCTTGTAACTGATTTCCTAAGGCTCGCCTAGGTGTGTAGCAGTTATGAGACAATTTCAGGTCGTTATACGTAATAACATGCAGTTCTAAGTGTTCAGAGCTCAGAATTATTACCAAATGATTGTGAGAATTGAGTGAAGTTGTTTTATTCCTTTTCATGCATCAGTACCTGTATTTAAGTGAGTAAGATGCAATCCTAAGGACATGGTATCTAGTGCACAGAGATGCAGAATGATGCACAATCAGAATCCTAAACATGATCTCTAAATGTATAAATATTGCATTGTTTAAACATGGTTCAGGAGATGTAAACATGACAGGTTTATTAGTGTTGTTTATCCTAAACATGATCTCTAAGTGTACATGGAAGCGTAGAGCATGATTGTAAAGTACTGGTTATTAGCACAGGACTTTCGAAATGAGATGCCAATTGATACTAAAAACAGTAACTGTAAGACCTAGGGAACATGATCTCTAATGCATGATCTTGCACATATGAGTCCTAATCATGGTTTCTATTGCGCAAATAGGGAATAAAAACTAATAGCATGGCTTCTACCCTCTAATAGCTATAGCATGCATATTTACCCCTCCCTTTTCACTATTCATCCCCAAAGAGTTGTTTACAACAATTATTACAGGCCATTTGCATGAATTACATAACTGAATAATGAAAAGAAGTTATACTATAGGGAGCCTACTGATAGGCCCAGAATCTCCAGAATTCCTCATTGCCATTCTATTCCCAACTTTTCACATGATCCAGGTGTGTGAGAGTTCCCTAAGGATCTCAAGGAATCCCGGGAAATGCTCACACCCAGAGTTATAACCAAATTTGAATAAGTGCAGTTTGGAAAGGCCAGCTCTTGTGTGTCAAAGTTCAGAGGGAGCTCAAGGGTTCCAAGGCAATGCTCACACAAGAGGGGCAGAACCTAATGTCTAAGAGTATAGTGGAAGTGCTCATAATGAGTAAGAACAGTTTTAAAAAAGTTTTGAGAAAGAGAGAGGTTTAATGAAAATTAGCTTGAAAAGGGTAAGGCAGTAGCACAACCAACATACTCAAACAGCAGACACATAACTATAAACGGGAATTAAGACAAGTTCAGAAACCACAAGCAGGGAGATGAGGGATTGGGGACAAGTATGAAGCACATAGGAACAGGCTTGCACACAAGTAGGCCTCAGAAAAGTATTACAAGACTTAAACTGTCACAACACATTCTATCACAAAATGTTCATGTCAGGAGCTTAACAACATTAGATTGAGGGATACCAAACGGGTTCACACATTAAGTTCAGGGAAGGGGTTCAGGATTACTTAGTAGCTAGGGTTCATGAATATATGCTGATAATGTATTGGGGTTAGGGAGTAAGGCATAATTGTAGTAAACAAGTAGGAGAAGCAGTAGACATGCTGAAATAAGGGAAGGGTAATCACATCAATGAACTAGCAAAGAGGCATGCTAATAGCAAGGTAAATAGCAGAACCATAAGTAAAAGCATAAAATAAATAAGAGAAAGAGCAGTACGAATAAAAAAAATGTTGTTTTGGATGCTGTAAATCAAATAGAAGACATACCAGTCTAGAGTGAGAGAATAAAACAGTAGTGTGCAGGGAAGTAGAGCAATAGGACAGTAGTGTGCAGAGCAATAGAGCAGCCATGTATTAGCGCAATAGAACAGTAGAGCAGCAAGTTACTCAGTCTTGGCTTTCAGCCGACTGAGTAGCCAGTAGTCAATAAGAGAAGCAAGAGAGAATGTGTAGGAAAGTAAGAGAGAACAATGAGTATGCTTGTGTGTGTATGTGTGTGTGTGTGTGTGTGTTCGTGTATGCTAAAGAGAGAGTAGAGGTATTCATAGTAAAAAATAGGCAAAATAATAAGGTAAAATAACAGTTTCAGTAGTAATTATGGGAGTAAACAATCAATTAAAATAAAATCAGTACAAGTACTCCTATAATTAAGGGAGTTAATTTCAAACGGTCAGAATAGGTATCAAGTAAGGAAAGAAATCATGTACATCAAATAAGGAAAGACTTTAAATACAGTAAGAAATTGGGGTCAGGTTCATAAGGTCTTAATTAAGGAAATAATGTAAGAATCAATTGACAGTGTAGTCAGTCATGTAATAAGGCAAGAAATAAACTAAAGGTTGGAAATTAGTAAAGATATTATCACAGGAAATCAATTAAAGGAAATCAGTCACAGGGAAATTAGGGATTTAAATAGGAGTAGTATTGATTTAGGAATCAACACAAATTATACGGAATAAACACATAATGGGCAAGGATCAAAAACCCTAGCAATTAAAATAGGGTAAAATCACACGGAATTAGGGATTTACATAGAGCATAACATGAATTAATGAATAAGTACAATACAAGCAGGAGAAGTAAAGATTCAGAGGTATCGATGAACAAAAAATAGAGTAGAACCACATAATAAGCAAGGATTATAGCAGCCGAAAACCCTAACAAGCGAAGATGGGGTAAAAATCACGAGATCACAGAATATTCATGAGAACATAGTGAACATAATAGAACAGGTAAACCTATTATCGAAAATAAACTCGGAGCCACAGATTAAAGCCAAGACTTTAGGGGTTTTTAACGAAATAACTCAGACACAAAGGGAAAAAGCTCAAATAAAGCTTAAACATAACTACAATCATAAGATAATACGTAAAATCTGAAGGGAAATCATTTTTGAAAAGAGGTTTGAAAACCCTAGTTTGAAGATGAATAGTCACTTCATAAAATTCGGAAAACCCTTTTGAAAACACTAAAAATAGCTCGGAATAAGTCAAGATCTGTTATAGATCTATGAAAATCAGAGACTGATAGTTAGGGTTTCATAGAGACAAGCCAAAGAGAAGGAGAATCGGCTAAAGAACCCCTGGTTCTAGACGGAAATGAAGAAATCTTACTCGGGCGGTCGTAGATGGCCGGAGACGGCATGAAAGGCCATAAGTGGGATTTGGACCGCTCCAGGTTCCCTTGAGGACTTTCATCAGTGACACGAATGTGAAAGGTGGAGCCTTAGGGTCGAGGAGAGGTTAGAACCCCATGGTTTCCGGCAAGGGAGGTGGCCGGAGAAGGGATGCAGAGCTCCACAGAGGAAGGTTCTAGAGAGTCCCAGAGAGGGAGATAGAGAGACGGGTGAAAGAATGAAGCGGGGGAAAATAAGAGGGGGGGTAGTCTTAGGGTGTTAATTATGGTAGGGGGATCTGGTTCATTGATTTGAATTAACCAACTGCTCAGATTGAATGGGGGATTGGGCCGGGTATTTGGTAAAGACTGGGCTGAGTTATTTGGGATAATAATGGGTAGGGGTCCGGATTTAATTAGGCTAGGATTGAAATTAAAAGTGGTTATTTGTTAAATACCTCATAAAAATAGATAAATAATGTAACGACCCGACCAGTCGTTTTGAGATCCAGCGCATCGTTTAGCAGTTGGGAGTCATGAACAACTTCATTTCGGGTATTGTGACTTGTGTGTATGGTAAGAGTTGAAATTCAGGAGGTTCGGAGTTAAATTGAAAGGAAAATTCTCATTTCAGAAGCCTTAAGTTGAATAAATTGAGTAAGACTGGAATTTTGAGTAAACGACTTCGGAATCAGGATTTGAAGGTTCCAGCAGGTTCGTATGATGATTTCAAACTTGGTTGTATGTCCGGATCGGGATTTGGATAACCCGAGAGCGTTTCGGTGTATATTGTGGAAGTCAGCATTTTTGAAGAAATTTCCTAAGTTTGGCTTGAAGCACATTTCAATGATATTGATGTCCGTTTGGGATTCCGAGTCTAGGAATAGCTTCGTATGGTGATTCTGGAGTTGGGAGCGCAATCGAAAATGAATTCGGATGTCCGGAGGTCATTTTGAGGTCATTTGGCTAAAGATAGAAATTTGAAGGTTTTTGAGAAGTTTGACCGAGAGTTTGACTTTTTGATATCGGGGTCGGATTCCAATTCCGAAAGTTGGAGCAGGTCTGTAATGTCGAATATGACTTGTGTGCAAAATTTGGGGTCAATCGGACGTGATTTGATAGGTTTCGGCATCGGATGTAGAAGTTTGAAATTTCAAAGTTCATAAAGCTTGAATTGGAGTGTGATTCATGATTTCGACGTTGTTTGATGTGATTTGAGGCCTCGAGCAAGTTCGTATCATGTTTTGGGACATGTTGGTATAATTGGTTAAGGTCCCGAGGGTATCGGGTGGATTTCGGAAGGTTAACGAAATGAATTTCGGACAAGAAAAAGAAGAAAAAATTGCAGAAATTTCTGCTGCTCTTTTGGACAGCAATTTATGCACCGACAAGCTAATTTTGGAAGCGTATATATAAGAATCTATAAGTAATATGAAAATTTTCAAAACATGAAGGTTGTATATAGTGATATCTAGTTTTCAGAACATTAAATCATTTGTCATTTGGACTTTTGTGAAAAACATTATGACCGATTGAAGATGGATGGTGGAGCAGTTTCGCCAGAATTTTCTGATGCATGGAGCCGACTTTAAAAGCTCATATCTCGGGATATATAAAGAGTTATATGGTGTACAACCTATCAAATTAAAGATTTTCAAGTCTAGTTTCTAAATCTTCAAACCGTTTGTTATTTAGATATTTGTACAAGATGTTATCGGTGTTTTAACAGAAGATGTTCAACAAGGGAAAATTGTAATAAGATGTACAATCTGCACAGCGCAAGTGCAATGTACAACTCGATGAAGCATGGGCAGATTCTTTAAACACGAATTTTGGCCATTTCTTTCATTTTCTTTCATTTGGCTTGGATGATTTTGGAGAGCATTTCAAGGGGGATTTCATCAAGCATCAAAGGTAAGTTGTTTCTACTAATTTCCAAGTTAAATACAAGATTTATTACATAGATTTGATATGAGAAATTGGGAAAATGTGGAAAAATTGCAAGGAAACCTAGAATTGATGAAAATTGGATTTTACCACGAATTTGAGCATGAAATTACGAGTAAATTATATATTTGAGCTAGTAAAGCTATGGGTAGAGTTTAACTTCGAGAAATCTCGGAATCCGGGCACGTGGGCCCGAAGGCATTTTGGTCATTTCACTAAGTGGAGTTGGAAAATTATATAATCTAATTTTTTAGCAAACAATTGAGTATATTTTCATTGGTTTATAATCATTTGGGTAGTTTTGGAGCGTTGTGCGTCGCTTGGAGTCGTCGGGAAGGCTTGGAGGCCGTTTATAGAATTTCGGAGCGAGGTAAGTCTCATTTCTAACTTCGCGAGGGGAATCGTCCCCCTAGGTGAATTAAATACATGTTATTATCTTCGGGGGCTACGCACGCACGAGGTGACGGGAGTCTGTGCGTAGCTACTATTATGCCATGTCCGGGTAGCCTAGGACCCACTAGCATGCTTTATGTGTGTACCTGTAACCTTGCCTGTAATATTTAACTGCTAATATGACCGAAAACATGATTGAAAGTTTAAAAGACAACTAGATTTCATATTGTTAACCTTCTAAAAAGAGAATTGTTTCCGATGTGCATATATATGTGTATCTGGACTGGGTTGTATTATGGAGTGTTACTAAATTGGACAAATGAGTTTCAAAAACAAAGATTTCAAAACCTATATTTCATATTTCTTTTAATAAAGACTTTACCATTTTCCTAAGAAAAATGGTTTTCTTGATAAAATACGAATTTATTATGTGGATATGTGTAACTTTGGGTGCCTGAGTCGATTGAGTGATTCGCGAGCAGAAAGACCCTGTATTTGTGTATGTATTCTTATGAGCACCTGATCGCATGTATGATTCGCGAGCAGGCTAGCCATATTATATTGACAGGTGCACTTTTGGGACGGGCCGATCGATCCCTCGGCAGTGCATAGAGAGGATTATTATATTGAGAGCCGCACTTTTGGGACGAGCCGACCGATTCTTCGAGAGTGTGTAGAGAGATTGAGAGATGCACTTTTGGGACGGGCCGATCAATCCTTCGGTAGTGCATAGAGAGATTGAGAGCCACACTTTTGGGACGGGCCGATTGATCCTTTGGCAGTGCGTAGAGAGGTTGAGAGATGCACTTTTGGGATGGGCCAATCGATCCTTCGGCAGTGCATAGAGAGGTTGACTATCTTATGACTCCGGCCGGTTGTCTTACCCTTGTGTGCACATGACTATTTGGTACTATTCTATTGGTATTGGCTTGACATGTATTTGGGGAAAAGGGAAGTGTACATTGTTGTTTATTCTCAGTGATTACCTGGATTTATGTACTTGATATGTACTCGTTGCTCACTGTCTTACATGTCTACTGTATTTCATCAAATTTTGTCATATATTATATTGTCGGACCCTAGTAAGTGTCTAATTTGACATCTTGTCACTACCTCTCTGAGATTAGGCGGGCGACTTACTGAGTACACGTTATTTTTGCACTCATGCTACACTTGTTGTGCATTTTATTGCACATGTACTTTCCTAGCAATGTGGAGGATTCGGAGACTTAGGCGAGCTGCATCATCCGGAGGCAATCCGAAGCTGACAGAGTCACCTTCATACTGTATTTATTTCATTTTAAGTTTTCTTGTCCAGTTGTATTTCGGACAGGCTTTGTAATGATTGTATAAATTCTTAGAAATTGCTCATGCACTTGTGACCCCGGGTTCTGGGATATGTGTTGGGATATAATTACTTAAGTGTAATCTTTAAACCATTATTTTTAATTAACAGACTTTTATTTGGTTAATATGTAATTAAGTGAAAGCAAATTTTTTCATAAATGTTAAAACCGAAAAGTTATTTCAATTAATTAATGAGTTGGCTTGCCTGACATCGATGCCCGGCGCCATCACGACCTTAGGGATTTTTGGGTCGTGGCAAATAATTTATAAAAATGGCTAATAATTATAAAAATGAAATTGATGCTTGATAGATTAAATTAAAATGGTTAATGAGTATTAAAAATATAAATGACTAATTATTGGATGAAAATTATTGCAATTATAGCCAAATTGTACCAATTTGGCTAATTGTGAAATAATTTGGTCTTAATAGGACCAAAAAGGATATATTAAGTCAAGAAATGTTTTAGAAATAATTTGTAATGCAATTTTGTAATTAATTATTAGAAATAAAATACTGGATAAATTAAAATAAATTAATAAAAATATGAGAAAAATATAGAAAAATACCAATTGCTATGAAAGCATGTTTTTGAAGGTATATATGCAATTTTAAAAATAATTTTAGGAAAAATTAGGTATCAACAGCTTGATAAAGTTGCAACGTCGATCCTTGAAGTCTTTCTTCTCCAGCATCGACGAAGATAAAGATCGAGGGTGGATGAACCGCTTCGTTTGAGTCAGGACCTCGGACATGTTCCCGCTGAAAGATGTCATTCCCAGAGGAATGGAATATGAATCGTAAGTTCAGACTTATCGAGTGTGTTTCATTATTTTGATGTTCCTGTCTTCTTTTGAACTAAACCCTTTTTAATGATGCAGCCGTCGCCTGGTATCCAGGTGATGTTATGGACCTCCCGGGCTGGGTTCGGCAATTGGCTTCCACTTCCTCATACGCCGAGCGCGTCTGGTGCAATATTTCCAAAGGTCGGTGGAAGGCCAAAAACCACGGTGAGCTTTCATTATTTGCATATCTAAATCCCTTAGCGAAATACTCCTTATCAAAATACTTAATTTTACATTTGTGCAGGCGTCAGATACATTGTTTTAATGAGGTCGACCCCACTCGGTGAGGAAGAAAACCCAAAACCCTCCAAAGACAAGAAAAGGAAGAAGGGGTCGCCGGCGAACTCCCTGAAGCTAAAGAAAACCAAGGTTCGAAAGCCTAAGGCCGATACGGTGGCCGTAACTCCGGAAACTGCCGAACGTCTTCGTGTTGAGGAAGAAGGGAGAGACGACGTTGAGGGCGAAGATGATGACCGCCCATTAGTGATTCGGAGAAGAAGAAGCATTGATGCTTTAAAAAGGCTGCTGAACCGAAGGTTGCTGATGCGGTTCAATCTCAAGCTGAGGAGGTCTCTGAGGGGAGCTCGAGCAAAGCCCTCGAGCCGACTAGTGACAAGAAGGTGCCTTGTCCCGAATGGCACTTGGTCAATGAACTCGGAGAGCCCAACCCTGAGGTTCCTCGAAGGTGGTAGAATTCCTCGATTGAACCATTCGGGCTGATTGATGTGGACGATTCTCCGCCAAACCCGTTATTCTCTGCGGGGCAAATACGGGATGCCCAAGATATGAAGACTCTCGATGTAGGAACATCCCACAGAGAGAACAACATCTTAATAGAATGCCTTGCCAGGATCGAAGAGGGCCCCGACCTTGACGCCTCGTTCATCTTTGAAGAGGCTGAGAAGCTTCGAAAGCAGGTAAGCTTTGTCTTAACAATTATGTTTAGGGTTTGAGTTTTGCCTTTCTGACTCCCTTTCTTTGTGATAAGGTTGTGATGCTCTATGAACAAGCTTTTTCCAAGTCATGGCAGCTTTCCCATTGTGAAGATGAGCTCAGGAAGCTAATGTTAGAGATGGACGAACTCAAGGTTCTCTATGCCAAAAGAGAGGGGGAACTCAACGATCTTCGAGCAAGTTCGGAGAAGGCTTCCCAAGAGCGGGCTAGGTTCGTCAAACAGGTAATATAGCCTTTGTGGGCTTATTTTGTATTTACTTGTTCTGGTGTCTAATGCTTTAATTTTGCAGCTTCAGCATAAGGCCGACATAGTGGAGCAACTTCGGGAGGAGCTTAAGACCAAAGAGGCTGAAACCCTTGGGTGGAAGCAACATATGGATCGGCTGGCCTCTGAGAAGGACACTCTTCGGGAAAAATTGTCCTCGGTTGAGCACCAGCTTCAGAGTGAAAAAGAGGTGAGTTGTAAGTTTACGGAGCTTCACACTGAGACAACCGCTGAATTAGCTAAGGTCAAGTTCGAAGCTGATGCATTCGTATCCTCATATCAAACCGATGTTGCTGATGCTAATGCTCGGGCTCAGGAGATTTCTGCTGCGGATGAGCTCAAGTTAACATGTGCCATCAATCACGCTAAGTTGGAGTCTCGAAGGCAAACTCTCGAGGGGGAGCATGCTAAAGGCTTTGACCTTTCTGCCGAAATCGAGAAGGTAAAGGCTTTGGAAGAAGAGGCAGATGCATTGCTCTCCACCAATGAGGATTCTGCCAGCTACTCCGAGAGTGAGGGAGACGAAGGTGAAGTCCCCGAGGAAGACGAGGAGAAGGCCCCCGAAGATAAGGCTACCAAAGATGTAGCTCTAGTGGATACTGCCTCCAAGCAAGGGACCCCGAAAGTAGATTAGGTTCTTCTTTCTTTTGTGTAAGGGACCTATGTGGGGGTTTTGTAAATGTACTTTTGAATCATCTTTTGAATATAAAGAACTTTTTTGCTTCATCTTCGTTTCGTGTTAAATTCTGTTTTGTCTTCACTCGTGAAATGAAATTTGGTGTTGTAGACAATCGGTCCACCTATTGGGCTTAGAATATAATACCCTTAGGTTTTGTGTTTGATCAACGATCGATAATAGGTTACCACTTAAGGTTCGGTCTTCGAGCTAATCTTTAAGTTGGCTTGATGTTAGTTCGGGGTGAAGGGACTTTTGAGTCCGAGCTAGATAAGGTCTCGAGCATGGTGTGCTTCGGCCTTTATGCTCTTGGCCCCTAGGTTTAATATTGGCCCTTAGGCTCTTTTAGGTTGGCCCTTAGGATATTTAGGTAGGGCCAATTCGGCCTTTAAAGTGGCTATAATTTTTCCCTCCTTCCGGATAAAAGACTTAGTGAAAATTTTTGGTATGCCTTAGCATGTGTTTTTGTATTCATACTCATTGGATTTTTTGAAGGTCCGATCGATCAGGACCTCATTTGTAATTCATTGTGTAACGATAATCGAATACCTCTTGAGGTTTTTCCGAAGGCTGATATTATCGAAGCCTCTAATTTATGCGAGGGCTGGTTCTATCGAAGCCCTTTATCATTTGCTTTTACCAAGGGTAGCCTAATTTAACCGGTTTTTCGAAGTGTTTGAAGGCATTTAGTTTTATAGCGGAAGTCAGACGTCTCCGAGCCACATTATTTCGGCCGTAGCCTTTTTATATGACTGTAGTCTTTAGTATGATAGTAGCCTTTAGTCCTCGAGTACGATGGCCTTGGCCTTTACATCGAGGGGATGTCTCTTCGAGGTCTTATGAGTTCGAGTATGCCTCTTTGAGGTCTTACGAGTTCGAGTTTGCCTCTTTGAGGTCTTATGAGTTCGAGTTCTCATAACTCGATGTCTTGACTGTCGATGAAAGCCCCCGAGTAATCGGGGTGCATTTGCATTCTAGCCCTTGAGACGTTTCTTGTGGAATAAATGTGAAGTTCGTATAATAGTAAACTTCTTTGAAACACAAAGTGTTGTGGTATAACAAGAATGCTTCTTTGAATAATTGATACACACCAACATGTTTTGCCGTGGGGGCCCCGATTGTTCTACATGGACACGGTTCATTTTTCGTTTGGCCCATTATAAATTTCTCCTATCGAGGACCTCTTTGACGTGAATTGTTTTCTTCAAAAATGCAACCTCCGAGGGTGATGCCCCTCCAGTATTCAAATTAATTGAAAAGAAGCCTTGAATACTTGTTGAATTTCCCTTAGGTAGCATATAAGTGTTGCCTCGTTAAAAACCTTGCCGGTAAAACCCATTTGGGATAAAACCCGATCTAAGAGAAAAAGAGTGCAACGCATGCTTTAAAACCCAAGGTCTTCGAGTTGAGGGGTGTTTCGATGTCTTCAATCAAACATCTGCAAGGGGTTAGTCTTAAATATAAATAAAAAAAGGAGAAGGTTATACCTCAACAATAGTATTGTTTGAGTAGTGATATGTTTCAGTTGTTTGGTAGTTGTTCGCCTTACATTGTGCTAAGTGTCGCACCCCCTATTTCCTCACGGAGGTCGGGTTTATGACATTCGGTTGAAACAACTCTTTCCTTTTGGGAAAGGGGTTTGTGTTTTTGAGAGTCGTCACCTAACGATTTTTAAAGGTGCGTTAGGACACCAAAGGGGTTCATTTACAACTACGTTGTTAACCAGAGATAGGGTAAGGGCTTGAAATTATCCTAAGGGGAAGGTGTTAGGAACCCCTCAGGATCCACAAGTGTGGTTCCCGGCCAAACAGCTTTTGTGAATTTGTACGACTTAGCAAACAAACAAATAAAGGCTCAAATAAGAGGGGATTTCAGTCTTAACCATGCAGATGTTTGAAAATAGTAAAGAAGGTTAGATTTTGAAAGGATTACGATCTAAGAATATAAAAGGTATCCTAGGTTTATAATAATATGGATCACATCAATGCGATACCCGGTATGACAATCCTCGAAGAGGGGCTACACGTGGTATTAGCGCACCGGTCATCATATCCATATTCTACCCTTTCCCACCCCGTGAAAGTAACTAAATCGAGTGTTGGTCTCGACCTCTATTGCATGTTGTTACCCGTCCCTTCCTATCAGCCCCGGAGGAAATTAGGACTCCTGTCCTAAAGGGAGATGCTAGGCAGACCCTCAGGTTTTAAAGGTAAAGATTCTAGGGCGACAGATAACAAAACAGGTAGGACTGCACATAAGGGAAGCACATGGAAAGCAATTAAGGGGCTCAAGTATACCTCCACACATAGTACACATAAACAACATGACTCATACACAGTGAAGGTCGAGATTCAGGTTCAGATCCTAAGCATGGTATCTAAGTGATAACAAAAAGACAGATTTATTGCATAACTAAGAGAGGAAGTCTTAATCAGGCTTGCCTACTGGTTTTAAAACCTTTTGGGGATTAAGTAGTACACACAAAAGAAGCAGATTCCCAATTTTAAGCCATTTAATCACCTAAGGCTTGCCTAGGTGTGAGACAGAATACCAGTTACCATAATTACTTTAGAGAAGGACTGTGTGGAATTGTATTACCTAAGCATGATGTTCTAAGTGTTCAGAGCTCAGAATTATTACCAGTTGATTGCGAGAATGGAGTGAAGTTGTTTTATTCCTTTTCATGCATCAGTAGGTGTATTTAAGTGAGTACGATGCAATCCTAAGGACATGGTATACTAGTGCACAGAAATGCAGAATGATGCAGAATCAGAAGCCTAAACAAGATCTCTAAATGCACAAATATTGTATTGTTTAAACATGGTTCAGGAGATGTAAACATGACAGGTTTATTATTGTTGTTTATCCTAGAGCAGAATTTCTAAGTAAAGGAAAGGAATGATGACATGCTGAAAGAAAAGCAGATGTATGAACCTAAGTGACATGGTATCTAAATGCATGGCATACTTGATTCCTAGACATGGTTACAAGTGCGCATATAAAAAAATAAACCTAGAAAAACATGATATCTACCCATACTTACACTATATCATGCATATCCCCACCCATTTCCAATATCCAACCCCAGAATCATTTTTACAAATTATTACAAACCTATGAATGTGAATTACATAAGGAAAAGAAGAAATTAATTATAGAGAGCCTACTGATAAGCCCAGAATCTCCAGAATGCCTCATTGCCATTCTATTCACAACCTTTCTCATGATCCAGGTGTGTCAAAGTTCCCTAAGGATATCAAGGGATCCCGGGTAGTTCTCAAACCTCTATTTCATAGCTAAGATGGAGTAAGTGCAGTGTACAAAGGCCAGCTCTTGTGTGTCAAAGTTCAGAGGGAGCTCAAGGGTCCCAAGACAATGCTCACACATGAGGGGCAGAACCTAATGTCTAAGAGTATAGTGGAAGTGCTCATAGTGAGTAAGAACAATTTTAAAACAGTTTTGGAGAAAGAGAGTTTAATGAAAATTAGCTTGAAAAGGGTAAGGCAGTAACACAACCAACATACTCAAACAGCACACACAGAACAATAAACAGGAATTAAGATAAGTTCAGCAACCACAAGCAGGGAGATGAGGGATTGGAGACAAGTATGAAGCACATAGATAAGAGAAAACATTTCAGGGCTCAACAATCACAGCATATTCCACTACAAAGTGTTCAGGTCAGGAGTTTGACAGTGTTAGGTTGAGGGATGCCCAACAGGTTCACACATCAAGTTCAGAGAGAGGGCTCTGGATTACTCAGTAGCTAAAGGGATCATGAACATGCTGACAATGTACTGGGTTAGGGAGTAAGGCAGGATTGTAACAAACAAATAGGAGGAGCAGTGGACCTGCTGAAATAAGGGGAAAAGAAATCACATACACAGAATAGATATGCTAGTTACAGGGTAAACAACAGAACCACAAGTAGAAGCAATAAAGGAAATTACAGAAAGTGCAATACGAACATAAACATGTTGTTTTGGATGCTGTAAATCAAATAGAAGACATACTAGTCAAGATTGAGAGAATAGAATAGTAGTGTGCAGAGAAGTAGAGCAATAGTACATTAGTGTGCAGAGCAAGAGAGCAGTAGATCAAGCAGAGCAGTAGAGCAGTAATAAGTTACTCAGTCTTGGCTTTCAGCCGACTGAGTAGCCAGTAGTCAATAAGAGAGAGTATGTAGGAAAGTAAGAGAGAGAGCAATGAGTATGCTTGTGTCTGTGTGTCTGATGTTAATGAAAGAGTAGTGTATTTATAGCTTTTCAAAACGAGTAGAAAATAAGGTAACAAGTACTGATTAATCAAACAATATTCAATTAGAATCAATCACAGACCTGGACTCCTTTTAATTAGGGAGTCCTAGTTCAAACGGTCATACTTGGTGTCACATAAGGAATGAACAAGTCATGAGATAATTATTACTATAATAAGAGTAGTAAGGCATGTAGCAAGCAATTAACTCTAGGTTCATAACACATAATTAGGGATAGTATGTCAAACAATTAGCAACATATTCGTGCACATAAATAGGGTATACTACAATTTAGTTCTGAAAATTAGTCATAAGAATCACGGATGGGATTGAAAGTCACGGGGACTCAATGCTAACTAAGGAAATTATCACACAAACAAGTAAACAATTCGAAAATCAGTACATAATTATAAGGGACATACACAAAATCATAGATTCAAGGAAAATATCACAGTTTTACGAACAAATGCACAGAATCAGTAGAGAGTATTACGTAAATAATCATTAAGCGAATAATCAGACTTACTAAACAATAAATAGCATGAAAATCAGAGAAAACCTAAGCAAGTAATTGGAGGAATAGTAGAGATTCAGAAACCCTAAACACAAATTAGAGCAAGAAGCATAGAACACATAGGACATTCATGAAAGTCCAGAAGGTTCACGAGAAACATACAGATCAGCCAAACATAGTAAACAAGATGAACTCAAAACCCTAAAAATTGGGGTTTTAACGGAATAACTAGGGTAAAAGAGAAGACTTAAACGAATGTTTAAAATCGTACTGAGAACCATAGATTAGTACTAAAAATCAGAAGAGAAATCATTTTGAGAGGGGTTTAAGAAACCCTAGTTTTTAAAGATGAAGAAATCGTTCATAAAACATGAGATTTTTGGAAGAAAACATGTGAAAACGTTAAGATACACATAGATCTATTACATATCTAGAAAGATCGGAAGATCTTAAAGTTAGGGTTTCTAGAGAAAACCCAGAGAAGGGGAAGAAAGCTTAAAATATCACCGGCCTTTGGCCGGAAAATATAGAGATCTTACTCGAACGGCCATAGGTGGTCGGAAAAGATGGCATGAGACCGAAGATGGGAGTGAACCGCCTCCGGGTCGCTTGAGAACCTCTACCGGTGACACAGGTGTGAAGGATGGAGCCATAAGGTCGATGAGAGGTGGAAACTTCATGATTTTCGGCGAGGAGGTAGCCAGAGATGGGAGAGACAGGGCTCAAGAGACGAAGGGTCTATATAGAGGTGAGAGCATTCAGAGAGGTAGGTGAGAAGTGAGACGGGAAATGAAACGGGGGTAGTCTTACGTGTTAATTAAGGTAGGTTTTAATCTGGGCCGTTGATTTGAATTACCCAACGACTCAGATTAAAAGGGGATTGGGCCAAATGAGATTTGAAGATTGGGCTGGGGTCTGTTGGATTATTTAATTGGGTTAGGGATTAGGCTGATTTTAGGCTATAATTGAAATAAAAAGGGCTAGCTGTTAAATACCTAATTAAATTAATTTATAAAAATAGATAATAATTGTATAAAATGAAATTGGTGCTTAGAAAATAAATTAAAATGATTAACCAATATTTAAAAATATAAATGGCTAATTAATGGATAAAATAGCATAAAACATATGATTAGGCCATAATTGCAAAGTTATTGCAATTATAGCCAAAGAGTGCCAATCTGGCTAATTGTGAAATAATTTGGTCTCAATAGGATTAAAAATAATATATTAAGTCAAGAAATGTTTTTTTGAAATCATTTGTAATGCAATTTTGTAATTAATTATTAAAAATAAAATACTGGATAAATTAAAATAAATTAATAAAAATATGGGAAAATTATAGAAAAATACCAATTGCTATGAAAGCATGTTTTGAAGGTATATATGCAATTTTAAAAATAATTTGATAAAAAATTGGGTATCAACAGCTGCCCGTCTTTACCCGGGAATGATGAAAGAGTTATCGGGTAAAGACATGATGGCCAATTTTGACCGAGCGAGGCGGTTTGAAAAGATTTAGGCCAATTTTGACTGGGATAGTCTGGAGATTGTAAATAGGGTTGCTACCGTCACCATGAATAATCACCTCTTGGTGGTTCCACTCGAACTTCACTGCTTGATGTAGCGTTGATGCTACGGCCCTAGCAGCATGGATCCAGGGTCGTCTCAATAACAGATTGTAGGATGCTGGCACATCTACCACTTGGAAGTCCACCTCGAACCAGGTTGGCCCCATTTGCAGGCAAAGGCTGATCTCACCAATGGTGGACTTCTGAGATCCATCGAAGGCTTTCACGTTGATCGCTCCATCCTTTATATCATGCAGACCTTTACCCAATTTCTTGAGCGTTACTAGCGGAAAAATGTTAAGGCTGGATCCCCCATCGATCAGGATTCTGGTGATGAAATAATCTTCGCATTGCACAGTGAAGTGCAGTTCTTTGTTATGGCCCAACCCTTAAGGAGGCATCTCGTCCTCATGGAAAATGATCTTGTGACTCTCCAACCCTTGGACCACCATATTAACCATTTCTCCACTAGTGATGTTGTCTGGAACATAGGCTTCGTTCAATACCTTCAATAAAGCATTCATGTGCGTCTCGGAATTCTGCAGCAAAGCGAGGATGGATATTTGCGCTGGCGTTTTGTTCAGCTGGTCGATGACCGAATACTCCTTGGCATGTACTTTGCTCCAAAGGTCATCCGGACCTATCTTGATAATGGGAGGCCGATTGGAAGCCTGCCTGCTGGATTCAGCCAAATGTTCAGGGGTATAGACTCTACCAGTTCTTGTCATACCCTGCACTGCAATAGCTTCTTGAATCTTGACTTTGCCTTTCCTTCTCGCCTCGGCTGTATAGTCCCATGGTACAACATTTGTATAGAAAGGTGGTGTGGTCGATATCACCACTGGAATTGGTGCGGCTATCCTTACTTCAAGTGGAACATGTGCCTTGGGTGGCAAGACTGCAACCTCAAATGGTACGGGTGCATTTATCGGAAACACGAACTCAACTTTAATCGATATTGGTGTCTTTGCAGGTGACTCTGCTTCAAACTCAAGAGGCATGGACATATTTACCTCAGCATCCTCAGACAGTAGAATCTGGACTATGATCGGGTTGAGAGTGACTGCAAGTTTGTTTGGATCATCGCCTTCTGCGATTAACCCAATTGATCCTTCGGGGTCCTAATAATCTTCTATTTCAATCAAATGGATGCCTCCACCCTTATGGTCCGGAAGAGGATTATTTCGGACATTTGGAATGGATTCCTTTGCCATGATGACCTTGTTGTCAATAAAGGATTCTATCTTGTCCTTCAAAAAGAGACATTCGTCGATGGTGTGCCCCTTCACGCCGGAGTGGTATGCACAGGACTTGTTTGGGTTGACCCATTGAGAAGGATTCTAAGGGGTTTCAGCAGGGATGGGGGTGACACAACCAGCAACTTTGAGCTTGTCATACAGCTGGTCAATGGGTTCAGTGATGGCGGTATACTGTTTTGGAGGTATGCGATCAAAATTAGGACGAGATCTAGGGAAGTTTTGACAAGTAGGGTGTGATTGGTAATGAGATGGTTGGGAATTGTAAGTGTGGTAGACAGGAGGGGGTTGTGAGTATTTGGGTGAAGCAGGTTGATATGTCGGTGGTGGAGGTGATTGATAAGTGGGTGGTGGAGCTTGGTATGAGGGTGAGGGTGCTTGGTAATTTGGGGTTGGTTGATATGTGAGTGGAGGTGTTGGGTACGTTTGGTATTTGAGTGGGGATTTGGTTCTTTGTGCAACCATCACGGCTCTCGCATCTCTTTTCTTAGACACACCACCAGACTGCAAAGCCTTGTTTGTAGCTTGAAAGGCTTCAAAATTTGTGACCATACCGCTCTTGATACCTTCTTCAATCTGTTCACCAAATTTGATAATGTCGGAGAACTTGTGGTTCTCAATCATCATCAACCGTTCATAGTACTGCGGGTCCTAGGCCCGGACAAAGAACTTGTACATTTGCTCCTCTTCTAAGGCGGGTCTGACCTTGGCAGCTTTGGACCTCCAATGAATAGCGTACTCGCGAAATGTCTCTGTGGGCTTCTTTTTCAAATTCTGAATATAGAACACGTCTGGTGCGTTCTCTGTGTTGAACCTGAATCTGTCCATAAAGTCAGATGCTATGCTCACCCAATTCGACCATTTCTCGGGATCTTGGCTAATGTACCAAGACAACGCATCTCCTTTCAAGCTCCTCATGAACAACTTCATGCGGATCCTTCATCCTTCCCTACTCCAACCATCTTGTCACAATAAGTTCTCAGATGAACCCTTGGATCACCTGTACCATCAACCATTTCAAACTTAGGAGGTTTGTATCCCTCGGGCAGTTTGATATCGGGTTGTATGTAGAGGTCTTCATAGTTCAACCCTTCGACTCCCTTGATTCCCTCGACGCCTTGAACCCGGCTGGTCAGCTTCCTAAGTTCCTCGGCCAAGTTCTTGATAAGCAGGTCCTTTTCGTCAGACTCAGGTGTGTATGTGATAGGGGGAGTGGAGTGTGGCATGGTCTCCACGTAGATGGGATTGTTATGGTGGCCTGGCGCATGAGTGTGGAAATGGTCATTTGTGGAGTTCTGAGGTTCTGGGATAAGCAGTGGAGTGTTATTTGGAGTATGGCAGGCATTACATTGTGCTGGAAGAGTTTGGTTCTTTGGTGGGGTGGTGTGATGATGAGCTGCGGGATGATTTTGCTGTTTTGGGATGTTTTGAGGAGGTGTAGGATTCTGGATGTTGACGTCTGGGACGTTAAGGAAGAATGACAGGTTTTCCAGATTCTGAACTTGATCAAGCTCTTCTGCAAACTTTGACAACTTTCGTTCCAGCTGCGACACATTTTCATTCTGAATCCAAATACCCTGGCCATCAGTGGCCTCTACCCGTTCAACCACATTCTCATTTCTGATGTTGCTTGAATCTTCCATTTTCTTTTTGCCTTTGTTCTTGCCTTTGGGAGGACTAAGAGGAGGAGGGGGTAGAGGGCCCCTGGATCTTGTAAGATAGGATTATGATGCCAGAGTACACAAACTAACCTTTGGGGAGGGGAATAAATAAATAAAGAAAGAAAAAATAAAAACAAAAGGTAGCCAAGTCAGTGAGGATTATGAAAAGTATTGCGGTATTTAAACACATGGTGCGGGAATGTAAAACGCGTCCTAATTTAGGGACCTCTTTTGTGCCCGAAGTAGGCCTAGAGACGAATTGATTTGGAGAACATAAGATGCTAAATGCCTCATTTTATTGATAAGAAAATATACGAATCCCAAAATGACACTAAATAAACAGGAAGTAAAGGTCACTAATGGCCATTGGCCTTATTACATTGATAAAGTCAAAGAAAGACATTCCTATCTACTTGGTCCCAGAAAGACCTTCTCCAGGCTCGGCATTCTTGCTTCCCTTGTACAGTTTCCCCAACTCGCGAAGTCCCAGCAACAGGTATGCTCTGGCTAGATGTCCTCTTTCGGTCCCTTCAGCCTTTTGACAGTCTTCAACCCTTTTGAGAAATTTTTCCTCCAGCTCCACTATGCCTCGCTCCAAATACCCTAACCTTTTATTGGTGCTAATAGCCATATCTTTCCATTCCTCTATCAGTTTCTTGCTAGACTCGTGTATTTCGTGGTGCTCATCCTCACACTCGAACATCCACTGAACCTGTTCTTCAGTCAGATTATCAAAGAGCTCGACCCATCCTTTGGCGTTCTCAGGTTGAGCAAACATGTCGGGGATGTAATTCATTCGCTTTGGATGGTGGAAAGTGATGTGGTCATCCCAAACTCTTTGATGAATTTCTTGTTTGTATTCACCATTTTGGAGATGTTCCATGAGCCAATGAAGTAGTAGATTGTAGCCTTCGAAGTGTCTTGCCCCTCGTTGACACTTTTCCAAGGCTCGATATACGTCTGCAATAATCATGGGCACAATGCTGAAGTTTTGCCCACCAATTCCTTCCATTAGTGTCTTGGTTACCATGGCCAGTCTAGTGTGGATTCTCTCCTTCTTTATTGGAAACACAATCAGACCCAAGAAGCAAAACATGAAGACGAATACTCTATGATGGATGTGTCCCAAGGATGTGATGGAAAACTCGTCGTGGTAGGTACGGTATGATTTGCTGTGATCGTATCTTTCGTACAAGTAGTCAAAAGGGATGTATGACTTTTTTAAGCATACCAGTTCTGCATTCTTCTTCAGACCCATCATTTTGAGGAAACCTTTGCTTGTGTGGTTCTCAATCATTAGCAACCCCGGGGTTTCCCATATTAGGCCAGCCAGTCCTCCTATTTCCTCCAGCAAATGTGTCATTTCAATGTCCCCAAAGCGGAATACGGACCTTTCACAATCCCAAAACAGGGTAGCAGCCTCTATTATCAAGTTGTTAGGCTGGATTTCTCGGAGAGATGGTAGATTGCCCAAGTATTTTCTGACGAGTGTTTTGTCACTATAATGTAAATATTCCACCAACTTAGCAATCTTGGATGGATATTGGAGACTATGCCGAATTTGGGGACTTCGTGCCTCATTATTCTGCAAGGCAAACAAGGCTAGGCCCTTACCCCACCAGACTCGACTATTTAACATCAACAATTAGCATAAAGCATTTAGTTCTCCAAATAAATGCATAAAATGTGATGATGTCCGTTTGGGTTTAAGGAAACCTAGTGGACTTTTGGATAAGGCAATCTTAAAAGCTATCGTGCGGACCACACTTTAGCCTGGCTAGGTTTGACCATGATGCATGAAATAACATAACGGAGTAAGGTTTCTATGAGGTTTTAGACTGGTACCTCAAGCGGACAACTCAAGGGGGAAAGGCACGGAACCGTCGACTACACCACCGATCGACTAGTTTTACCGCAAATAAGCCTTTCCGAATTTAGGGGCTAATAAGAGCGCAACCACTCATCAAGAGTTTCTATAGTATTTTGTTTGGCACGAGTGGATTATGAATGTTGAGCATGATTATGAAATAATAAATAAGCATTAAAACATGTTGTCACGTATTTGCACGTTAGGAAAGCGGTGAATACAACAGTTATGATTTAAAGCGATTACAAAGGAAAACAAAGAAACATGTCAGTTTCGTCTTTTGGAAGGAATAAATATTCGAAAAATAATTAATTGCACGTAGAGAGGGGAAAAAAGAAAGGGTGCAAAATATCAAACAAAGCATACTCGAGCAAATTCACAAAGCGGTTTATAATGGTAAAAGCCTATAGTCCCCAGCAGAGTCGCCATACTGTCGCGCCCCCTCTTTCCTCGCAGAGGTCGGGTTTATGACATTCGGTTGAGACAACTCTTTCCTTTTGGGAAAGGGGTTTGTGTTTTTGAGAGTCGCCACCTAACGATTTTTAAAGGTGCCTTAGGATGCCAAAGGGGTTCATTTACAACTACGTTGTTAACCAGAGATAGGGTAAGGGCTTGAAATTATCCTAAGGGAAAAGTGTTAGGCATCCCTCAGATCCACAAGTGTGGTTCCCGGCTAAACAACTTTTGTGAATTTGTACGACTTAGCAAACAAATAAATAAAGGCTCAAATAAGAGGGGATTTAAGTCTTAACCATGCAGATGTTTGAAAATAGTAAAGAAGGTTAGAATTTGAAAGGATTTCGATCTAAGCATATAAAGGGTATCCTAGGTTTATAATAATATGGATCACATCAATGCAATACCTCGTATGACACTCCTCGAAGAGGGTCTACACGTGGTATTAGCGCACCGTTCATCATATCCATATTCTACCCTTTCCCACCCCGTGAAAGTAACTAAATCGATTGTTGGTCTCGACCTCTATTGCATGTTGTTACCCGTCCCTTCCTATCAGTCCCGGAGGAAATTAGGACTCCTATCCTAAAGGGAGATGCTAGGCAGGCCCTCAGGTTTTAAAGGTAAAAATTCTAGGGCGACAGATAACAAAACATGTAGGACTGCACATAAGGGAAGAACATGGAAAGAAATTAAGGGGCTCAAGTATACCTCCACACATAGTACACATAAATAGCATGACCCATACACAGTTAAGGTCCAGATTCAGGTTCAGATCCTAAGCATGGTATCTAAGTGATAACACAAAAACATATTTATTGCATAACTTAGAGAGGAAGTCTTAATCAGGCTTGCCTACTGGTTTTAAAATCTGTTGGGGATTAAGCAGTACACACAAAAGAAGCAGATTCCCAATTTTAAGCCATTTAATCACCTAAGGCTTGCCTAGTTGTGAGACAGAATACCAGTTACCATAATTACTTTAGAGAAGGACTGTGTGGAATTGTATTACCTAAGCATGATGTTCTAAGTGTTCAGCGCTCAGAATTATTACCAGTTGATTGCGAGAATTGAGTGAAGTTATTTTATTCCTTTTCATGCATCAGTAGGTGTATTTAAGCGAGTAAGATGCAATCCTAAGGACATAGTATCTTGTGCACATAAATGCAGAATGATGCAGAATCAGAAGCTTAAACATGATCTCTAAATGCACAAATATTGCATTGTTTAAACATGGTTCAGGATATGTAAACATGACAGGTTTATTAGTGTTGTTTATCCTAGAGCAGGATTTCTAAGTGAAGGCAAGGAGTGATGACATGCTGAAAGAAAAGCAGATGTATGAACCTAAGTGACATGGTATCTAAATGCATGGCATACTTGATTCTAGACATGGTTACAAGTGCACATATAAATAAATAAACCTAGAAAAACATGATATCTACCCATACTTACACTATATCATGCATATCCCCACCCATTTCCAATATCCAACCCCAGAATCATTTTTACAAATTATTACAAACCTATGAATGTGAATTACATAAGGAAAAGAAGAAGTTAATTATAGGGAGCCTACTGATAAGCCCAGAATCTCCAGAATGCCTCATTGCCATTCTATTCACAACCTTTCTGATGATCCAGGTGTGTCAGAGTTCCCTAAGGATATCAAGGGATCCCGGGTAGTTCTCACACCCCGATTTCATAGCCAAGATGGAGTAAGTGCAGTGTAGAAAGGCCAGCTCTTGTGTGTCAAAGTTCAGAGGGAGCTCAAGGGTCCCAATACAATGCTCACACATGAGGGGCAGAACCTAATGTCTAAGAGTATAGTGGAAGTGCTCATAGTGAGTAAGAACAATTTTAAAACAGTTTTGGAGAAAGTGCAATAAGAACATAAACATGTTGTTTTGGGTGCTGTAAAGCAAATAGAAGACATACCAGTCAAGATTGAGAGAATAGAACAGTAGTGTGCAGAGCAAGAGAGCAGTAGAGCAAGCAGAGCAGTAGAGCAGTAATAAGTTACTCAGTCTTGGATTTCAGCCGACTGAGTAGCCAGTAGTAAATAAGAGAGAGTATGTAGGAAAGTAAGAGAGAGAGCAATGAGTATGTTTGTGTCTGTGTGTCTAATGTTAATGAAATAGTGGTGTATTTATAGCTTTTCAAAACAAGTAGAAAATAAAGTAACAAGTATTGATTAATCAATCAATATTCAATTAGAATCAGTCACAGACCTGGACTCCCTTTAATTAGGGAGTCCTAGTTCAAGCGGTCATACTTGGTGTCACATAAGGAAAGAACCAGTCATGAGATAATTATTACAGTAAGGCATGTAGCAAGCAATTAATTCTAGGTTCATAACACATAATTAGGGAGAGTATATGTCAAACAATCAGCAGCATATGCGTGCACATAAATAGGGTATAGTACAATTTAGTTCTGAAAATTAGTCACAAGAATCATGGGGGATTGAAAGTCATTGGGACTCAATGCTAACTAAGGAAAGTATCACACAAACAAGGAAACAATTCGAAAATCAGTACAAAATTATAAGGGATATACACAAAATCATAGATTCAAGGAAAATATCACAGCTTTACGAACAAATGCACAGAATCAGTAGAGAGTATTAGGTAAACAATCATTAAGTGAATAATCAGACTTACTAAACAATAAATAGCATGAAAATAAGAGAAACCCTAAGCAATTAATTGGAGGAATTGTAGAGATTCAGAAACCCTAAACACAAATTAGATAAAGAAGCATAGAACACATAGGACATTCATGAAAGTCCAGAAGGTTCACGAGAAACATACAGACTAGCCAAAACTCAGTAAACAAGATGAACTCAAAACCCTAAAAATTGTGGTTTTAACAGAATAACTAGGGTAAAAGAGAAGACTTAAACGAACGTTTAAAATCGTACTGAGAACCATAGGTTAGTACTACAAATCAGAAGAGAAATCGTTTTGAGAGGGGTTTAAGAAACCCTAGTTTTTAAAGATGAAGAAATCGTTCATAAAACATGAGATTTTTGAAAGGAAATATGTGAAAACCTTAAGATACACATAGACCTATTACAGATCTCGAAAGATCAGAAGATCTTAAAGCTAGGGTTTCTAGAGAAAACCCAGAGAAGGGGAAGAAAGCTTAAAATATCATTGGCCTTTGGCCGGAAAATGTAGAGATCTTACTCGAACGGCCATAGGTGGACGGAAAAGATGGCATGAGATCGGAGATGGGAGTGAACCGCCTCAGGGTCTCTTGAGAACCTCCACCGGTTACACAGGTGTGAATGATGGAGCCATAAGGTCGATGAGAGGTGAAAACTTCATGATTTCCGATGAGGAGGTGGCCGGAGAGGGGAGAGACAGGGCTCAAGAGACGAAGGGTCTAGAGAGAGGTGAGAGCATTCAGAGAGGTAGGTGAGAAGTGAGACGGGAAATGAAATGGGAGGGTAGTCTTAGGTGTTAATTAAGGTAGGTTTTAATCTGAGAGTTGATTTGAATTACCCAACGGCTCAAATTAAAGGGGATTGGGCCGGGTGAGATTTGAAGATTGGGTTGGGGGTCTGTTGGGTTGGGTTAGGGATTAGGGTAATTTTAGGCTACAATTGAAATAAAAGGGTTAGATGTTAAATACCTAATCAAATTAATTTATAAAAATAGCTAATAATTGTATAAAATGAAATTGATTCTTAGAAAAGAAATTAAAATGATTAACTAGTATTTAAAAATATAAATGGCTAATTACTGGATAAAATAGCATAAAACATATGATTAGGCTATAATTACAAAGTTATTGCAATTATAGGTAAAGAGTGCCAATCTGGTTAATTGTGAAATAATTTGGTCTCAATAGTATTAAAAATAATATATTAAGTCAAGAAATGTTTTTTGAAATCATTTGTAATGCAGTTTTGTAATTAATTATTAGAAATAAAATACTGGATAAATTATAATAAATTAATAAAAATATGGAAAAATTATAGAAAATTACCAATTGCTATGAAAGCATGATTTTGAAGGTACATATGCAATTTTAAAAATAATTTGAGGAAAAATTGGGTATCAACACTAAGTTTGTAGGATCCTTTTCCTATGACTCCGAGGACTCGGTATGGTCCTTCCCAATTGGGGCCTAGTTTCCCTTCGTGTGGGTCATGAGTATTGAGGGTGACTTTCCTTAGGACCAAGTCCCCAACTCCGAATGGCAAAGATTTTCCCTTTTGTTGTTATACCTCTCGATCCTTTGCTTTTGTGTGGCCATTCAAACTAGTGTAGCTTCACGTTTTTCATCTAGTAATTTGAGGCTAGTGTTCATGGCCTCGTGGTTTGAATCCTCGGTGGTATGCTGAAACCTGACGCTAGGTTCCCCGACCTCGACCAGAATCAACGCTTCGGACCCATATACCAAAGAAAATGGGGTTTCCCCCGTGCTCGACTTTGACGTCGTTCTATATGCCCATAGCACCTCGAGCAATACTTCTCTCCATTTTCCCTTTGCATCATCCAACCTTTTCTTCAAGTTTTGAATGATGGTTTTGTTTGTGGACTCGGCCTGGCCATTTGCGCTTGGGTGATAGGGCGTTGATAGAATCCTTTTGATTTTATGGTCCTCGAGGAATTTCGTCACTTTGCTGCTGATGAACTGCTTCCCATTGTCGCATACTATCTCGGCGGGTATCCCGAACCGGCATAGAATGTGGTCCCATATGAAGTCGATGAATTCTTTTTCTCTTATTTTTTCGAAGGCATGCGCTTCTACCTATTTTGAAAAGTAGTCAGTCATAAATAAAATAAATGTAGCTTTACCTGGCGTCGTTAGTAGGGGGTCGATGATGTCCATACTTCATTTCATGAATGGCCATGGGGATAGGACGGAACGGAGTTGTTCACCGGGCTGATGGATCATCGGTGTGAACCTTTGGCATTTATCGCACCTTCGAACGAACTCCTTAGTATTTTTTCCATGCTATCCCAATAATACCCTGCTCTGATCACCTTACAAACCAAAGAATCGGCACCAAAATGATTCCCACAAGTACCTTCGTGGATTTCTCGTAGTACATAATCGGTGTCCCCTGGTCACAAACACATTGCTAGTGGCCCGTCAAAGGTTCTTCTATATGTTCCATTTTCATCGAGAGAGAATCGAGTTGCTTTGTCTCGTAAGGCCCTCAACTCTTTTGGGTCCGAGGGGAGTTTCCCATGCTTCAAGTATTCGACGTACTTATTCCTCCAATATTATGTCAAACTTGTTGAATTTATTTCCGCATGGCCTTCTTCGACCACTAACCTCGACAATTGGACGATAGTCCCCCGGACAATGTCATCTTCTTCAAACGATGACCCCAAATTTGCGAGTTCATCGTCCTCGCTATTATGTTCTCGAGGTACATGGTCCGATGTCCATTCCTTGACGCGATGCAATGTCACTTGAAGTTTGTCTAAGTACCTTTGCATTCTATCTTCTCGAAGCTACCATTCACTTGGTTTACTACCAGAAGAGAGTCACACTTGGCCTCAATGACCTTTGCTCCCAAGCCCTTGACTAGTTCGAGACCTGCAATCATGGCCTCATACTCGGCCTCATTGTTAGTCAATTTCGCAGTTTTGATAATTGCCTAATAATGCTGCCTGTAGGCGGTTTAAAAACTATACCGAGCCCGAAACCTTTCACATTTAAGGCACCATTTGTGAAGAGGTTCCATAACCCCTTGATTACCCGCTTTTAGAAAGAGTTCCTTTTCCTACTTAGGGTACGAGGGCAGACATGAAATCGTCCACGAAGTCTTCCAAAATTTGAGACTTGATAGTCATACGGGGTTGATATTCGATATCATACCCTCCAAGTTCGATGGCCCATTTGGCCAATCGGCCTGATAATTCATGCTTATACAAGATATTTCGAAGTGGGTACATAGTCAATACACATATAGGATGACATTGAAAATATGGTTTTAATTTCCTAGATGCACTTACTAATGCAAGATCTAACTTTTCTAAATATGGGTACCTTGTTTCAGCATCTCCTAGGGTCCGACTTACATAATAAACAGAAAATTATGTACCTTGTTCTTCTCGAACTAACACGCCACTTACCGCTACCTCAGACACGGCTAAATAAAAGTAGAGCTTTTTATCCTCCTTCGGAGTATGAAGAAAGGGTGGGCTCGAGAGATACCGTTTTAATTCTTCTAAGGCTTGTTGACACTCCGGAGTCCATGGGAAGTCGTTCCTCTACTTGAGTAAGAAGAAGAAATGATGACTCCAATCCGATGATCTCGAGATAAATTGTCCTAGGGAATCTATCCGTCCGGTTAACCGTTGTATAGCTTTCACATTGCTTGCAATGGGATGAATCCTAAGAAATTGCCCGAGCTAACTCCAAAAGCGCATTTCTCGGGGTTGAGTTTCATGTTGTATTTTCTTAGGATATCGAATGTTTCCTGCAAATGAGTCAAATGGTCCTCTGCGTGCAAGGACTTAACTAGCATGTCATCAATATAAGCTTCCATAGATTTGCCTATTTGATGTTCGAACATTTTATTAACTAAGCGTTGGTATGTAGCCCCTGCATTTTTTAGCCCGAAAGGTATTACGTTATAGCAATATGTACCAAACTTTGTGATAAACGAAGTCTTTTCCTGGTCCTCCAGGTTCATTCGAATTTGATTGTACCCGGAGTAGGCATCGAGAAAAGTAAGTATCTCATGGCCGGTCGTGGCATCGATCAATCGAGCGATGTTGGGCAATGGGAAAGAGTCTTTAGGGCATGCTTTGTTAAGATCTTTGTCATCTATACACATTCTAAGTTTGTTTCCCACTTTAGGGACTACTACTACATTAGCTAGCCACTCGGGATACTTAACTTCCCTAATGGACCCTATCTTAAGGAGTTTGGTTACCTCATCTTTGATGAATGCGTGCTTTACCTCGGACTGAGGCCTCCTCTTTTGTTTCACTGGTTTAAATCTGGGATCGAAACTTAGTCGATGGGTGTTTATCTCCGGTGGGATCCCTGTCATATCTAAGTGGGACCAAGCAAAGCAATCAATGTTATCAATAAGGAATTGAATGAGTTTTTTCCTGAGTTCGGGGGTTAGCCCCGTTTCCAGGTATACCTTTTGTTCTCGCAGATGCTCGATCAATACCACTTGTTCGAGCTCCTCTACCGTTGACTTCTTTGCGTCGGACTCCTCGGGGATGATGAAAGCTCGGGGAGTTAGGAAATATTCTTCTTTGTCCTCAGCCACCTGTTCCTCGATCTCCTATTCCTCGGGCTCACTTGAGGACATTGGTTGGGATTTCTATTTGGCTACTTGTTTGTTCCTGTCGTTCGACTTTTCTGATGTAGATGGCGTCAATACTGGTGTCATGTCATGGACTGCAAACATCTCCTTAACTGCATGTTGCTCCCCATATACCGTCTTCACGCCATCTTTTGTTGGGAACTTCATCATTTGATGAAGGGTTGATGGCACTGCCCTCATGTTGTGGATCCACGGCCTTCCAAGCAAAGAATTATACCTCATGTCACCTTCAATGACATGAAACTTTGTGCGTTGTATGGTTCCGGCCACGTTTACTGGGAGGATGATTTCCCCCTTTGTTGTTTCACTTGCAATGTTGAAGCCATTCAAGACTCGAGATGCTGGTATGATTTGGTCGAGTAGCCCAAGTTTCTCCACGACCCTTGATCTGATTATATTTGTTGAGCTACCTGGATCCACAAGAACACGTTTAACTTAAAATTTATTTAAAAGAATAGAAATTACCAGTGCGTCGTTGTGAGGATGAGATAAGCCCTCGGTGTCTTCCTTATTGAATGTGATGGTTTCCTTGGGCATGTAGTCCCGAGTCTGCTTCTCCCTTGTGATTGATACTTTGGTGCGTTTGAATATGGGTCCCTGTGGGACGTCGAATCCACCGATGATCATACGAATGACATGTTGGGTCTCCTCGTGTTTGTTCTTCATGTGGGCGTCTCTTTATCTGAAGTGGCTCTTGGCCCTGTCACTGAGAAATTCTCGAAGATGCCCCTCATTGAACAATCGGGCTACTTCCTCTCTCAGTTGCCTGAAATTCTCGATCTTGTGCCCATGTGTGCCATGATACTTGCACATCAGGTTGGGATTTCTCTGAGAAGGATCAATTTGCGTGGGTTTAGGCCATCTGGTATCTCTGATTTAACCAACGGCCGATACGATACCCGAGGCATCGACGCTAAAGTTATATTCTGATAATCGGGGTGCCTCTGTCGGTCCCGAGTGCTTGTCGAACCCTGTCTTACTCATTGGTCCCCTAGAATTCTTACCTTGATCTGCTCTTCGATCATTCCGAGGTACGTTACGCCTCGAGATTTTCCTTCGATCTTCGATGTACGGTTGATACCTCTCTTTATTCGCTCTCGATTCCCTGTCTACTTCTCTCGAATCTTTTACTGCTAACCTGTTTGGATAGACCGAGCCCGAGGGAGCCCCCAACTGATCATCTTCGACCCTAATCTTCGACTGGTATCTGTTGTGCACATCCGCCCAAGTCACAGCGGGATACTCGATCAAGTTTTGTTTCAACTGCCTCGATGCTATCGAGCTCCGCTCATTCAAACCCTAGGTAAAGGCTTGAACAGCCTAGTCATCGGAGACTGGTGGCAACTCCATTCGTTCCAATTGGAATCGAGATACAAATTCCCTTAGCATCTCATTGTCCTTTTGTTTAATCTTGAATACATCTTACTTTCTTGTTGCAACCTTTATAGCACCAGCATGTGCCTTTACAAACAAATCCGCCAACATGGAAAACGAATCAATAGAGTTCGGGGGCAGGTTATGGTACCAAATCATGGCCCCTTTGGACAGAGTTTCCCAAAATTTTTTAGTAAAACAGACTCGAGCTCGTCGTCCTCCAAATCATTTCCCTTTATACCACAAGTATATGTGGTGATGTACTCGTTGGGATCAGTCGTCCTGTTGTATTTGGGAATATTTGGCATGCGAAACTTCTTCGGAATAGGCTTCGGGGTTGCACTCGGGGGGAAAGTGTTTTTGCACAAATTTCTTAAAGTCCAGTCCTTTCAAAATCGGAGGTGCTCCTGGTATTTGGCCGATCCTTGAGTTGTACATTTCCACTATTTTATCATTTTCCTCGATCCTTTTTTCTCCCGACTCGACCCTCTTTGTGAGTTCTTCGAGCATTCTCATGATTGTGGGGTCGGTCCCTGACCCATTGTTGCTCGATCTTTCCATGATTGGTTCAGCCAATGAGTAGTTTCTGTTCCCACTATACTCAGAGTCTTTTGTTGGCTCTGCAACTGAGCGATGGCAATCTGTTGCGCTTGTAACATCTCGAAAATCACTTGGAGACTAACTTCCCCATCTCCTCAACCATGTGTTCTTTGGCCACCGGGTTGAACATTTCCGTGCACGCTCCCTTCAACGTCAGTGCCCAAATCGACGTTTATAGCAATGTGTGAACCAACGTCGACTGGGTTAGGAGCTGGTGCTACCCCAGGGTTGAGCGGTGGCACACCGGCCCCTGAAGCTGTTGCATTTTTATTTTCCCCGTGGAATCCGAGGCCGTCATTACCGTGCATAGGTGCGTTTGCTGAGTTCGACATGCTTTAGCCTGAAATCAAAGAATCTTTGACAAGAAAAGGGGTGAAGAATAACGTGTGTTATCAAAAACTTAGCACTGAAATAATCACCATTTACATGTGTGTTCCAGAATGAACTTTTTAATCATAATATTACTTCCTTGTTCGGTATGGTCCAACCTATGTTTTCCCCAACCACATGTACCGTTTGTGCTGTCGTGTCTTGCACCAAACTTGCGACGGCTAAAGCACCAAAGACAATCATGCACAACATTTTGTCCATGTCTTTGCTTTTATGTAACTTACTTCTTTTCGAGAGAAGATTTATTAAACAGAAATGCTATTACAACTGAGGGAGTTACTCTGCTGGTTTGTTAGAGGAGGATGAGATGCCTAGAACACTTAATTTGGCTCTGTTTATATAAAGGAAAGGATTTTGAATTGGTCTAGATCACTGTTAACTTGCATGGTGCTAAGTCTTGAATTTCAACTATAGCAAGAGAGGTGGGAAATCAAAGCAGGAATTTAATGCTGAGTGGACCATTTGTTCTTCAATGTTTGAAAGAAGAAGCAGAAAAAGAAAAGTAGATCAATGCGAGCTAATTCAACTCCCAAAATAATCAAATGAAGCAAGTCAATGGACACCTTGACTTAGAAATCTTCTTTCATGGTAAGTGAGACTTCATTAGTGTAGACATGTGATTTTTGACCCTCTTCAATATTTTTCATATTTTAGTAGGTAAATATTTAATTTAGGCTTAATATTACTATTTCAACTAATTTTGACTCTTTTACTTATATAGTTATTTTTAATCTTGAAAAAATACCAAAATATAATTTTGTTTTAATGGTCAATCTTATTTTAATAATTATTTTTAGTTAAGTAGGGCTAATTAATATTTTTGTTAATATCTCTATATGGATAGATTTTTAGTTAATTAAGCTAATTTTAGGCAAATTTAGTCATAAAGGCCCAACTTTCTAGCCCATTAATCCCTTAGCCCATACCCACTACACTAAAAATAACCTAGCTCTCTCTTCTAGGGGTGTGCATTCGGATAGGTTTATCGATAAATCGACTCTATTATTTGTTATCGATTTATCGATATCGATTTATCGATTTCGATTTCGATTCCGAAAATTTTCTTATCGAGTTATCGATTTCGATTTCGATTTTGTCCACTTCGCTTATCGATTTATCGATAAATCGATAAGAAATAAATTTTTTTTTTCTTGCCGTGGTTTCCTTTACCCTAACTTATTATTTTCATTTTCCTCTACCCTTATTATTTTCTAATTTTCCCTACCCTATTATTTTCTTTCCTCTTCACGACTTCACGCTGCTTCTGCCTCAAGATTTTCCCCTACGGCCCTACCCTCCTGCCCCTTTAGAGCTGAACTGCTGAAACCTTAAATTTTCTTCACTCAAAATTCCTCCTTTCTCGGTTTCTTCCACAGATCTGATAATTCTCTATCTCCAAATGGNATTAGTCGTCTATCTCTATTAGCTATCCACTATTTATACATGTTTTACACATAGTATACATATATTAAGTAAGGGTACTAAACATGACAACATCGCTTAGAGCTAGAAAATTTTCTTATTGGTGGATCCTGCAATATGTATATATAGTATATATACATATTTTCAACAAAGTGATTCGGGTGAACCCCTTTCTTCCCTAAATCCGCCCCTGGGTGGGGGATGGGATGGGATGGGATGGGTGGGGGCTATCACAAGTTACAAATAGTCAACAGGGACATATAAAGGAATTTGGCTCCGTTTATATAAAGGAAAGGATTTTGAATTGGTCTAGATCACTGTTAACTTGCATGGTGCTTGATGCGAGACTAAATTGCATAGTTTAACATGTGAAATACCTTACATTTTATGCGCATTAATGATAAAATTACACTTGTTATGTGATTAATGGAGTTTATTTCATGTGTAGGTGAAGTGGAGATGAAAACGAAGCTAAAAGGATGCAAATACGTCTAAATATACGCGAAAGGAGACACCCGGGCGATAGCCGGGCGACAGAGCCAAACACACTGACCCTGCCTGGCGTTAGCCAGGCGTTTGGACTGAAACGCCAGCCCCACCCTGGCGTTATCCAGGCGTTTGGGCTGAAACGCAAGCCCTGGCCTGGCGTTAGCCAGGCGTTTGGGTCCAAACGCCAGGT
>ML386286.1:120968-158929 GCA_005239525.1 Nicotiana knightiana | reverse complement strand
ATATATATATATATATAAAAGTAAATTAAATATGAAAAGAGAGTATTATAGTTATTACAGGCCAATGTCATATCAAATCAACACAAATAGACCACCCCCCTGAATAAGAATAAGCATTGTCCTCAATGCTTAACAAAAATCAGAATAAGGAAGGATAGAGAGTGAAGATAACTCCCTATGTGGTCTCAGTGTGCATGGCAGCATCACCACCCCCGGGCTCCTCCAGCTAGATCTAATCATCCTCTGCTTGGGGAGTAACGAGGTTGGTGAAAATCTGAAGCACCTTCTCAGCAGTATGGGCAACAAGGTCTGGCTCGTCATACTGGCCAGTTGGTGCCTCTGTTGATGGTGTTGCTGGGTCTGCTGGTACTAATGGATCTGTCTTCATCAGTAAGTCAAATGGGAGGTCGCCAACAGCTGCAATCTTGTTCACTTCTTTTCTCAATCTATCCACTTATTTCTTTGAGGTCTGAGATTTCCTCATCTTCTTCACCTGTTTACCCAACCCTCAATAGCTCCCCCATGCACCACCAATGTATCCATGATGGTCTTTTGATTGTCCATGATCTTCTTTAATATTTTCTCCACTGATGGAGGAACCTGTGGTGCTGCTGGGGTAGAAGATTATGTTGTAACAACACTGGATATGTCTGACAACATTGAAGTAGTTGTCTGCATCCAGTTGTTGAGACTCGCCAATGTCTGGGAGATTCGCAATGCAATGAGTGGATATGTGGATGAGGCAGGCACTGGTACTGATGTTGATGGTCTAGAAGATGAAGGTGGTGGCATGTCAGCTATCTCAGTAGAAGGACCGACTGTTGTGGAAATCATGTCAGCTGTAGAAGGCATGGGAGCTGTAGAAGGCTCAACAACTGAATCTGTAACAACCACTGATGGCTCATCAGAATGGCTAGCTGTAGCAGTTGCCTTACCCTTGAACTTTGGGTTCCCCGGCCTTGCAAAGAGTACCATGAAAAGGGCTTCTTGGCCCGCACCTTTGTATCAAAACTCCTCGGCTCCACCTTTGCATCCGTGAAATATTCTGTGAGGGTGTTGGGATATGGGTAGGAGCTTTCACCTTTTTTGACAACCGCTGACATGTTGGCCGGCATGATGGAACCCACATTGATTGGGTACCCGGCCATGATAGATTCCAACAAAACTACCCATGGAATTGGAAGATTGTTCTTATTTTGGATCAGGTCTATACGGTTGCACACAAAAGTTTGCCACCCTTTTGCTTCAAAACTGAGGGTGGCCCGTGCAATGGGAACCCTCGATGTGATCCACGGTGGTGGTGGTCCTGGATCTTCCAATATCTCTTCTAGCCAAGGGCGAGCTACATCACCCTACAAAGCTTCTCCATGTACTGGATCGACTCTACCTCCTCGAATACCAAGTACATGTTCAGAGTGCTTTGATCGAATCTGACCTTCAAGGTCCTCACCTTGGTCACTTTGGTACCCTTATTGATGTATGCCACATTGGCATAGAATTACTGTACCAAGTGCTCCTTGGCATCCATAACACTCTGGGTGAACCACATCTGCCCTTTGCGCTCCCTGAACTGCTTAAGGACATTTGGATTGTACTTATCCAAATCCTTCAATAAGAACTGTTGCTCAAGTGTGAGCGATCTCTAGGGCCACCATTCTCTAAACTTTATGAAGGCTGTGAAACTTACAAACCTGTCTTCCTATATCTCCTTATTCTTCGACCTCCCTAGGCCACCCACACTAGTGTCACCTCCTCTACCATCATCAGGCACATCATCATCATCATCCACTACAACTGGTGCAGGGGGAGTGTGTGTAGAGGAGGGCTCTGAACCCTGATTTCCTGCATCAAACCATCAGAAGAACTTGATGTGGTGGAGGGTTCGTTGCGGAGTTAGTATCTCAGGGAACTGTGATGGTTGGGATTGGACCTCAGGTTGTTCCTCCACTGAATGGCCCTCAGAGGCTTCCATAGACGGGATGTAAGAGCTTGATTCTGCGGGCTCTGTGGCCCTACCTCTCCCCGTGTTTTTCTTTTTGGCTATTGGTTTCTTTTGCACTCCTAGAGGTTGAGTACCCTTGCCTCGGCCTCGAGAGGGTTCACCCCTCCCTTTAGACGTATCACCTCTGCCTCTTGATCGAACCATTGTCTGCAATACAAAGCACATAATTCAGTTAAAGCCCAGAGGCAGTGTTAACAGTTGCAGAAAAAATAGTGCACAGATGGGAAAGTGCGGTAAGCACAATATTGAGTGTGGTCGCATATTGGCTTGTGCGGATCACAAAATTTTAAAGTGCGATCGCACAACTAAAGTGCAAACCGCACAATTTTCAGTGTGTCCGCACAGGACCAGGCTCAGACTACTGGTTCTCTAAAGTTTCAAAGTGCGGTCGCACACATGTTTTTGCGGCCGTAAGTCATTTTCTGCGGGCCGCACAATTTTGAGTGCGGTCCGCACATTGAAAGCATACTTTATTGCCCTAACACAGGATCTGCGGACCGCACAATTTCATGTGCGGCCGCACAATTCAAAGTAAAATGGCAGTTAACTTAGGTTTTGCAATTTTTTGCACAATTTAGACATGGCATTGTCAAATTAAACATGATACATGGTTTACCCAGCCCCCAATGAGTACACATGACATTACCCACACAATTATAAGCACACGTGATGAACATTTAGCATTTTAGGCCTAAAAATAAATATACTACTTAAAAACAAAAACTAAGAAAATTTGAAAAATCTAATTATGAATTGAACATACCAGTGATGAAGGATGCAGGGGAGAATCTAGACTAATAAAATGAATGTGAAGTGTGAAGCAATATTTTGTGCACTGTGCTTGCTTTGGTCTCAAGAGTTTAGAGTGCGTAAAGTTGTAAACAGTGCATTGAAGGATTATTTATAGGTTGACCAAATTAGGTAAAAAATGAAGTTGAGTGTGGTCCGCACTCTTTACCTTAGCCCAATTGAAAATCTGCGGTCCGCACAAAATTGAGTGCGGCCGCAGATATTTGTGCGGACTGCACAATTTTGTGTGCGGCCGTAGAATGGCCTTTTCTCTTCAATTACAAACTTCAGAGAGTTTCACTTTTGGGTCTCCAGTTGTGCGTCCGTAAAAAGAACTGTGAGCCTTAGATTCTTCTCTGCCGTAGCATTCACTATTGTCCGGTCTGCATAATAAATGTGCAGTCCACACAATAAATGTTCAGTCCGCACGTTTTCAACACTTAGGCCATTTTTTTCGAGCACAGTATCTGCAGTGCACACTCATTCCCGTAATTCACTTCAAAACCAGTTAGCTCAAAACAAAACCTATCTAAGAAAGAAGAAAAATAAAAATAAAAAGAAACACGGGTTGTCTCCCAAGAAGTGTCTGATTTAACGTCACGACACGATGCAGATTACCGTCAATCACTTCAAATGAATTAATGCCACAACGTGGCCATCATCAACTTTTCCAAGATAATGCTTCACCTAGTGATTATTGACTCTAAAAACTTCATCATTTTTATTCTTCAAGTCCAATGCACCAAAGGGTATCACATTCACAACCTCAAACGGACCACTCCACTTAGACTTCAACTTTCCCAGAAACATCTGTAACCGAGAATTGAACAATAACACAAGATCACCTTCTTTGAACTCCTTGTTCCAGATGTACTTGTGATGGAGGTACTTCATCTTCTCCTTATATAAGGAAGAACTTGTATATGCATGGTACCGAAATCCATCAAGCTCATTCAATTGTGCCACCCTTAAGTTGGTGGCGCATCCCATTCAAGATTAATCTTCTTCAATGCCCACATAGCTTTGTGCTCAAGTTCCACCGGAAGGTGACAAGCTTTCCTGAACACTAAACGGTACGGAGACATACCAATCAATGTTTTGTAAGTCGTCCTATAAGCCCAAAGAGCATCATCAAGTTTCTCTGACCAATCCGTCCGGTTGGTATTCATTGTCTTTGACAAAATACTCTTGATCTCTCGGTTGGAGACTTCCACTTGCCCTCTTGCTTGAGGGTGATAGGGGGTCGAGACTTTGTGAGTGGCACCATACTTGGTGAGTAAGGTATCAAAAGCTTTGTTGCAAAAGTGTGATCCCCCATCACTTATTATGGCCCTTGGAGTACCAAATCTTGTGAAGATGTTCTTTTTCAAAAATGCCACCACACTTCTACTGCTTCAACCCACTTTGACACATAGTCCACAACTACAAAATATAAGTGTTCCAACAAGAGATCACGAACGGTCCCATAAAATCAATGCCCCACACATCAAAAATGTCAATTTCCAAGATGGTGGTGAGGGGAATCTCATTTTTCTTAGAAATACCACCGGTCCTTTGACATTCATCACAACACTTGACTAGATCACTAGTGTCCTTGTAGAGAGTAGGCCAATAGGATACACAACTCAACACTTTTTTTGGTGTTCTAGCTCCACCATAGTGACCACCATATGGTGAAGAGTGGCAAGCCTCAAGAATTTCCACTTGTCTTCCTCCGGTATATCATTGAATCACACCATCTGTACAAATTCGGAAGAGATACGGCTCATCCCAATAATAGTCAAGGCAATCCTGTTTGAGCTTCTTCCTTTGGTTTGAAGAGAACTCAATCAATACAATGCCATTCATAAGATAATTAGCTAAGTCGGCGAACCATGGCATCTCGGTCATTGAAATGGCTAGAAGTTGCTCGTCGGTGAAGGGATCATTTATCTCAAGGCCGTGATGTGGCCTCCCCTCCTCCTCCAAACGAGACAAGTGGTCCGCCACTTGGTTTTCACTACCTTTGCGGTCTTGAATTTCTAGATCAAACTCTTGCAATAGAATAACCCACTACATTAACCTCGCCTTTGAATCTTTCTTGATCATTAAGTACCGAAGCGCTGCATGATCGACGTGGACAATCACCTTTGTACCCATCAAGTACGGGCGGAACTTCTCCATAGCAAAGACAATAGCAAGGAGCTCTTTTTTGTTCACTATGTAATTGACTTGGGAATCATTCATGGTCTTACTAGAATAGTAGACCGGATGGAAGATTTTGTTGATACATTGCCCCAGAACTGCTCCGACCACCACATCACTTGCATCACAAATGAGCTCGAACGGCAGGCTCCAATCCGGTGCGGTAATAATAGGAGTAGTAGTTAATTTGAACTTGAGCAATTCGAATGCCTTCATGCAATCCTCGTTGAAATGGAACTTGGCATCCTTCTCCGAAAGCTTACACAAGGGGTTCACCACTTTGGAAAACTTTTTGATGAAACGACGATAAAACCCCGCATGACTTGAGAAGCTCCTCACTCCGTATACGGATGTAGGGGTGGGAGTTTATAAATCACATCTATTTTGGCCTTGTCGACCTCAATACCATGCTTTGAAATTTTGTGGCCGAGGATAATGCTTTCCTCGATCATGAAGTGACATTTCTCCCAATTCAATACCAAGTTTGTCTCCTCACATCTTGCCAAGACCTTATCCAAATTGTTCAAGCAATCATCAAGAGAATTCCCGACCAAGGAAAAGTCATCCATGAAGACATCAAGAAAATCCTCCACCATGTCGGTGAATATAGCCATCATACACCGTTAAAAAGTCGTCGGTGAATTGCATAACCCAAATAGAATCCACGAGAATGCGAAAGTACCATAGGGACAAGTCAAAGTGGTCTTCTCTTGGTCCTCCGGAGTAATAAGAATTTGATTGTAGCCAGAATATCCATCAAGGAAACAACAGAAAGCACGGTCGGCCAACCTATCAAGAATTTGATCAAGGAATGGAAGTGGGAAATGATCTTTCTATGTGACTTTGTTGAGCTTGCGATAGTTCATACACACTCTCCACCTGGTCACCATTCTTGTAGGAATCAACTAATTCTTGTCATTAGTGACCACAATCATGCCTCCTTTCTTTGGGACACATTGCACCGGAGAGGTCCACGAGCTATCAGAAATGGGGTAAACAACCCCGACATCCAACCATTTTATGATCTCCTTCTTTACCACCTCTTGCATTGCTTAATTTAATATTTTTTGACGTTCAATGGAGGTTTGGAATCCTCATACAAAATAATCTTGTGCATGCAAAAGGTGGGGCTTATACCCCGAATGTCCGCCAATGTCCATCCCATAGCTTTCTTCCTCTTTTGTAGCACCGCCAAAGTAGATCTACCTACATGTTAGTCAAGCAAGAGGAAAGAATAACCAACAAAGTAGAACACGGGCCAAGGAATTCATACCTGAGATGTGGAGGCAATGACTTTAACTCCAAAGTGGGAGGCTCCTCGATTGAGGGCTTTGTTGGAGCAGTCTTCTAGTTTGCAAGATCTAAGGACAATTTGCAGGGTTCATAAGTGTACGACCCCATTCCTTGCAAATGCATTCACACATTCCACATATCCATCCTTCTCATCATCGTCATGATTAAGCAATACGGCCTCCAAAGTATCATCAACATTCATCATGGCACTAGCATCATCAACAATCACCTCGGTCACTAAGTCCACAAACGAACAAACTTCGTTGCTATTCGGTTGTCTCATAGATTTGCACACATGGAAAAACACCTTTTCATCACCCACCTGGAAGGTGATCTCACCGGCTTCCACATCAACAAGAGCCTTCCCCGTAACAAGGAAATTCCTACCCAAAATAATAGGCACCTCATAGTCCACTTCACAATCAAGAATCACAAAGTCCAGGAGGATGAACTTATCAACACGAACCAACACATCATCAATAATACCCAATGGTGTCTTCATAGTACGATCCACCACTTGTAACCTCATAGATGCGGGTCTTGGTTTCCCAATTCCCAAAGTTTTGAACACCGAGTAGGGCATCAAGTTGATACTCGCTCCTAAATCACAAAGAGCTTTGGCAAAGTCGGCGCTTCCAATGGTGCAAGGGATTGTGAAAGCGCCGGGATCTTCTAATTTCGGATCCATTGAGTGCACAATTGCACTCACTTGATGTGTCATCTTTATGGTCGCACAATTCATCTACCTTTTCTTTGTCACCAAATCTTTCATGAACTTTTCATAGCCGCGCATTTGTTCCAAAGACTCAACCAATGGAACATTAATAGATAATCTCTTAATCATGTCAATAAACTTCTTGAATTGGCTCTCACTATTTTTCTTGACAAGCCTTTGAAGATATGGTGGAGGAGACCTTGGCATTGGTGCCTTAGCCTTTGGAACTACCGGTTCCGGCATGTCAATCACGTGTTCCCTAGACGGGTTCACTTCTTCTTGAGTCTCCTCCACATTTTCATCAATATCAATTCTTACTTCATCATTAATTTGAACCACATTGTTTGGAATCTTATCTTCTTGAATCACTTGATCATCATCTACAATTCTTCTTTCACTTGAGTTTTTTGCCTCCCCACCTTTTCCACTCCTTATGGTTATGGCCATGGCATGTCCCATTTTGTTCCCACCCTTCGGGTTCACCACCATGTCACTTGGTAGTGCCCCCTTAGGACGAGTGTTTAAAGCTTGCGAGATTTTCCCCAATTCAACTTCCAAATTGCAGATTGAAGTATTGTGAGAGGCTAGTTGAGCATCGGAGTCGGCATTTTTCTCCATCATTTTTTTTGAACATGTTCTCAATTCTCCCCATCTCATTATTGGAAGAGCTAGACCCATGAGACGGATAAGGAGGCAGGTTGCTTGGTTATTGATACATCGGGGGCATTTGAAAGCCCGACCCCTGATTCCCTTGGTTATTATTCCAACCCCCTTGGTTGTTTCCTCCCCAATATCCGTTATTGTTTCCACTCCAATTGCCGTGAATTTTTTGACTGTTCCAATTACCTTGATTGTTGTTACCACCACTCCAATTGCCTTGGTGGTTTGAGTTCCAATTTCCTTGATTACCTTAAGATCACCATTGTTGTTGATTCGGGCCTTGAGAGTTGTTTCTTTGCCCTTGGAAGTTGTTCACATATTGCACTTCCTCCTCTTGTAAATTGTATGATTCATATAAGTCAAACCCACTATCATCTTGCACAAATTTTTCCACTCGGTTTTGTACTTGTTGACCCTTTTGCTTTCGCTTTTTGACCATCATATTAACACCTTCCATTGCATTCACTTGCTTAGGACCTTGGACTTGTTGAAGTTGAGCTTTGGCTAATTGATTCATTGTGGTGGTCAACTCGGCAATTGCTTGCCCATGATCATGGAATTCTTTATGTAGGTGAATCACATTTGGATCACCTTGAGGAACATTTTCTCTACTTTGCCATGCCGAATAAGTATTCGCCATTTCATCCAAGATCTCACAAGCTTCGGCATATGGTGTTTTCATGAAATTTCCACCGGTAAGTTGGTTGACCACGCATTGATTTGTAGTATTGACCCCCCTATAGAAAGATTGTTGAATCATAGCCTCAGTCATATCATTATTCGGGCACTCTTTCACCATAGTATGGTAACTCTCCCTTATCTCGTGCAAAGTCTCATTGGTTTCTTTCTTGAATGCAAGAATCTCGTCTCGAAGAGTAGCCATATGCCCGGGAGAAAGGAACTTGGCAATGAATCTCTTCGCCCAATTCATCCTATGTACGAATAAAATGGTTTGGCAATCTTTCTAGGCAATCCAATGCTTTCACCCTTAGAGAGAAGGGAAATAGCCTCAACCTTAGAGCATCCTCGGAGACGTTGGTCTGTTTACTCCCCCAGCAAGTGTCCACAAACCCCTTCAAAGTTTTGTATGCATTTTGACTCGGAGCCCTGGTGAAGAATCCCCATTGCTCTAGCAATGTGAGCATAACATTGGTGATTTGGAAGTTTCCCGCCGTAATGCAGGTCGGGACTATGGCACTTGCATATACTTCATTTGGCAACACCCGGTGTGCAGCCACTATTGGTGGAGGTGGGGGAGGGATGGGAATATTGTCATTAGGCGGTCGGCCTCGTCTATTTGCTTGAGGTTCAAGAGGAACCTCATCACCTTGGTCATCGTCCACATCCTCCCCCAAAGGCAAGTTTTCGAGAAGATCATTGTTGAGAGACATTTTTGTACCTACAATTATTTCACAAGAAAAGTTAGTAACTCAGAAGGAAAAAGAAGATAAGCCACACACAAAACCAAATATATAGCTAAATCCATTTTTAGCTCCCCGGCAACGGTGCCAAAAATTGATGTCGTGCAAGTTCACACCACGGTTTGAGGTTGTGAAGCGGTCAATGCAATTATAATTACCCAACTTGGAGTCGGTATCGATTCCTCAGGGAGCATAGATAGGATTAAGTATATAATCAGACTAAGTGTATACGTGTCTAAAATGCATTTCCACATACTTTGTTGTTTTTGTCTACTTCTAAAGTTAAGTTATTGTTTGCATATGTAAAGCTAGAGAAGAATATTTTTGGTGTTGTTGTTTTTCAAGTTTGTAAAAGATCTAGCGTTGTGACTTCCACCTAGGTGTTTTCCTAACGAGTTGTGGTCTTTAGAGCAGGTTTCGTTGGTCGGGGTGTAATATAACAATCAACACACAATTACCCACTCGATACCTCTCGGTAATAGAGTGGTTTTGTGCAATTTGGATTTCTCAAGTCCAAATGGGTAATTCACATAACAGTTAATAGATGTTCAAGTCAGGTTTTACTATCTCTAGATTAAACCCTTTAATTGGGACTATTAATTTCTTGAGTTCATCCTAATTTCTTGTTAGCCAAGTTTTCCCAGACTTAATCTCTTTTTCTCAAGTAGAGACTAAGTCAATTAGGCTTGAATCAATGTTTGCAACCATTAATTCTACAATTAAAGCAAGAACTAGGCTAAATATTACACACTCAACCATAAACAAGCCCTAAATCACACACCCATTAGGTACCCACATTAGGGTTGGGTCACAACCCTAGCTAGAAATTTAGCTACTCATAGATGAAAAATAAGAAATTAAAGAAGAAAAAAAGATTAAATTCATATTAAATGATAAAGGGATGAAAATCCAATGTAAAATAGACAAGTTATCATAAAATATACTAAAGCAGTAAATAAAAATGGCTCTCTAATTTTAGATGTTCAAAACTTAACCTAATTTTGACAAAAAAAGACTATTTATACACAGCTGAAATTTTTGGACAAAATTTCCCTTTTGGAGGTTCTGCGGCCGCACAATTATGTGTGCGGTCCGCACTTTGATACAAATCTTGGCAGGAGGGACTTCTGCGGCTGCACAATTTTGAATTGTGACCGCACTTCTTCAGGTTCTGGGGACCGCACATTTCTGAGTACGGCCTCACTCTTGACTTTTGCGGCCGCACAATAATAGTGCGGTCAGAACTTCTTGATGGACTCAAAGTCGGAACTCCCTAATCTTTAACATTTGCGGCCGCACAATTATTGTGCGGTCCGCACTTCCTCAAGCTGCACTGACAGAATTCATGCATGATCTGCGGCCGCAGACAAAATTCTGCGATCCGCACTTTGGCAATTTTTTTTGACTTTTGTCCTTGTCCAAAGATACTCCTTCTTGAGTTGAATTTCATCACTTTGGCTCACTTTCCAATACTCCTTTAAGTAAGAACATTTTATCAGTTTTCAGGAATACCCTTAAGCATTTTTTGAGCTAAAACAAAAGTAAAAAGGGCGCGAATAAGTAGTCAAAATCCCTACTTATCAAGTCCAAGCAAGAACGAGCATTGATCTAGCAATAACCGCGTCTCGAAGCACCTGGATCTACACACGAAGTGAACAATGTAGTATTAGTACAACTGACCCATCTACTAAATAAGTAACAAGACTAACCTTGGCTGAAAGCAGTGACGAGCTTAGGATAATACAATTAGAACCAATATAATGACAACGTGGATAAAATAATGAAAATGACAGTAAATAACTCAATATAGATAAGATAATGACAATGACAGTAAATTATTCAAATAAACTTCCATATTCAGCTCGTTCATGGTGAAGAATTTTAGCCATGCTTTCAAGTTCACAATTAAAGGACAACACTGATAAGAACATGTCAAGTATATCTAGCTTGAGGAATGGTACATCTTTATGCCTATATGTCAGATATGCATGTCAAATGTAAGGTATCACAGTGACATTCCCAGTACTCACACTCTCAGACTACTCAATCTGTCTATCTCAAATTCCCAATTATCACACACACAATCACTCAGCACTTTACATATGTCTGGCATCAATGCCCCTCACCAAAGCACGTGTAAATATATCAATGTGCATGCGCTCACTTCTAGTATGTCAGACTCCATAGGGGTGGATCCTGCCCAAGCACTAATATAAAGCATATAAGGCTTGCTGCAGCGTGTATCCCGATCCACAGTAATAGATAAGCCAATAAGGCATATTGCGGCATGCATCCTGATCCACAATAACACTCACAATACGGCTCTCAGGCCCACCTCTGTCACCAATCTCTCAAGTCTCAAGGTCTCACAAATCTGATATCACTCAGCCCAAACAATGATAACATGTGATGTAATAGTGAATGCTAGCAGAGACTAGGATATGATATGCAAATGAAGAGTTAAAGCAGATAACTCAAAATAGTAGAAATAACCTCAGTGGGTCTCAATCAAATAACTATATATCCTAAACATGATTATAACATAAATCACATGGAAATTACTCTAACACGTAGGAATTACACGGATAAAACAAGAGTTGATATCAACACATCATAATAATCCACCCGGATCATGATTACCACGGTGCACGCCCACACACCTGTCACCTAGCATGTGTGTCACCCTAGCACAAACCATATAACACGTTTTCCAGGGATTTATAGCTTCAATTCCAAGTTTAGAAGTGTTACTTACCTCAAAGCGCGCAACTCATTACTCCAACAAGCCCTTGCCTCAGGAACCGGCCTCCGAATGACTCGAATCTAGTCACAAACAACTTAATATAATCAATACAAGCTATAAGAACCGATTACATATGATAAAGCTAAGGTATTTAACCAAAATAGAGAAGTCAACCCCATGCCCGCACCTCGGAATCCGACAAAATACAAAATATTCAAAAACCCTATCAATTACGATCCAATCATACCAAAATCATCCAATACCGACTTCAAATCGACTTTCAAACCTCCATTTTTAATTTTTGAAAAGTTTCCACAAAATACCTGATTGCTTTAGTTTAATTCACTAATTAGATGCTAAAAATGAAGATGGAATCATGAAATAATAAAAACTCTGAGTAAAAAATACATACCCCGATTCAAGATGAGAAAATCTCCTCCAAAATCGCCCAAAACCGAGCTCTACAACTCAAAATACAAAATAATAACTCTAACCCTCGATTTGAGTTTTTAAATCTTCTGCCCAAGTATTCCTTTTTGTGAATGCAGAAGCTTCCTCTTGTTCATGAAGCACAAGACACACCAGCTGCCAAAACCTCATACGTGAATGCAAAACCAAGGTCGCGAATGCGATGCTCCACTGTGCTAAGCCTATTAGAACGCGTCCACCGTTACGCGAATGCGAAGGCTTAAGGCCTGGTGCCCAAGTCGGCCTCTCTCTTCTACGCGAACGCGGCCCCACTCTCACGATCACGATGCACAGAACCTCTAAACCTTCATGATTGCGTCTCCTTCTTTGCGAACACGAACAACAAAAACCTCATTCCACCGAATAACACTATGCAAGTTCAATCCCCATGTCGCGATCGCGATTAAGGACACACCAGATATCAATTCAGCAGACCAAAATGAAGCCGAACTTCCTCTGAATCACACCTGAGGCTCCCGTGACCCTGTCTAAACATACCAATAGGTCCTAAAACATGATACGAACTTAGCCGAAGCCTTAAATCATATCAACCAACATCAAAATAACGAATCGCACCCCAATTCAAGCCTAATGAACTAATGAACTTCCAACTTCTAAAAATAATTTCGAATCATACCAAACCAACTCCGATTGGCCTCAAACTTTTCAGACAAGTTATAAATGATACAACGGACCCCTCTAACTCACGAAACAAAAATCTGATCTCGATATCAATAAAGTCCATTGTCGACCAAACCTTCAACTTTCCAACTTTAGCCTATTCAAGCCAAAATGACCTACTGACCTCCAAATCGATAATCGGTCATATGCCTAAGTCCAAAATCACCATACGAAGCTATCGAAACCATCAAAACTCTATTTCAAATCATTTTTATAAAAGTCAAACTCCAATTAACTCTTTCAACTTAAGCTCCCAACCTAGGGACTAAGTCTCCCAATTCACTCTGAAACCTCCCCGAGACCAATCCAACCAATCAGGAAAGTCACATAACTACAATTGAACATAGAGAAGAGATAAAGGAGGAACGGGGCTATAATACTCAAAACGACCGAACGGGTCGTTACAACTATGAACCAGAACTAGATAAAATAAGATTATACTTATACAACAATTGGTGAAGTTCAAAACTTCTATGAACCAAGAATTCTTTTATAAGAACAAGACCTTGTCTATCACATTATACTTCCACTTTGTTGTTCGTTGCTATTTTGTGCTAATAGTCCATGTGTAGCGCCTCATATTCGTTAGTGCTCTTGAAATTTTATTAGAACTTTATAGTGGCGGCCATACTCTATACTCTTATAGTTCCAATCATGAAGTGTATTTTGCAGAGAAATACATCACTTATAAAGGATATGAGTTGGATTAAGAGTTAAAACTCAGCCTCACTTTGCCTTGCAGAATTACACTATATTCACACACCATAAAAAGGGACATAATATAATAATTCATAGCTCGCTCAAATAATAACTTGTTATTACCCATATGAACCTAGTTCATGAGATCTCGAATCACAAAGGTTGTGTTTCCATCATTATTGACATTTCTTTAGTTGACATTTGAAAGTCCCATTCCCTTGATGTTTCCAAAATCGCTTTCCTTTGCAAAGGTTTAGTCAGAGGATCGGCCAAATTCAATTCTGACATCACATAATCAATGAAAATAATTCCATCTCTCTGAATATTCTTTATCACTTTATGTCTCCTACAAATGTGTCTATTATTGCCATAATAAGATTTGTTTAATTCCAATTGGACTACTTACTTTGGAGTTTCTCAACCACTCAGCCTTATTAACAGCCAATTCCAAAGCCACAAACTCAAATTTTAAAGTTGATTTAGCAATTATGGTTTGTTTGGCTGACATCCGTGTTAATGCGCCCCCACTAAGGATAAATGCATAGCCACTATTAGATTTTACTTCATTTGATCAGAGATCCAGTTAGCATCGTATTTTTCCTCTAATACCGAGGAAATCTACTAAATTTAATACCATATTCTATGGTATCTTTCAAATACTTCATAAGTGTTGTCAATACAACAACAACAACAACAACCCATTAAAATCTCACCAGTGGGGTCTGGGGAGGGTAGAGTGTACGCAAACCTTACCCCTACCCTAGAGGGGGTAGAGAGGCATTTTCGGGAGACCCTTGACTCACAGACAATAGAAATGTGCCAACAAAACCCAAAAAATAATTAGCAACGTGAGAGACCACAAATAAATGGAAAAGCAGTAACACAAATATTATGCAAAAGTGTGAAACACAACATAAATCACTAGCAGGGCTAGACAAAACACTATCATACTCGTCGGTACAAAGTGGGAAACTAGGACAAAGAGGAAAATCGCTCGACTACCCTTTAACCTACAACCCTAATATTTGACCTCCACACCTTCCTATCAAGAGCCATTTCCTCGAAAATCTGGAGCCGCGCCATGTCCTGTCTGATCACCTCACCCCAATACTTCTTGGGCCGCCCTCTACCTCTTCTCATACCTATCAAAGCCAACCGCTCACACCTCCTAACCGGGGCATCTAGGCTTCTCCTCTGCACGTGTCCGAACCATCTAAGTCGCGCTTCCCTCATCTTGTCGTCCACCAGAGCCACGCCCACCCTTTACCGAATATCTAATTCCTAATCTTATCCAGCCTAGTGTGCCCACACATCTATCTCAACATCCTCATTTCTGCTACTTTCATCTTCTGGATATGTGTATTCTTAACTGGACAACACTCAACCTCATACAACATGGCTGGTCTAACCACCGTTCTATAGAATTAACCCTTGAGTTTCAGTGATATAACACAAGGTCTTCCAAAAGTAGAACAAGTGTTATNTTGAATTGGTATTTTCTCCATCACAATTATTGTGAAGAGACATCTAAAATAATTAGTCTTGGACAGTTTATTTGTGAAAATGTATGTATAGCCAAAAACGGACCGCCCCTCAAATCGGGTCAAGTTATACTTGTTCAAGTTGACTCGATAGTGATACGATCAGCTAAGCCTTATTTGGCCACCCCCGGAGCAACTGTTCATGGCCATTATGGGGAAACCCTTTACGAAGGAGATACGTTAGTTACATTTATATATGAAAAATCGAGATCTGGTGATATAACACAAGGTCTTCCAAAAGTAGAGCAGGTGTTAGAAGTGCGTTCGATTGATTCAATATCCATGAATCTAGAAAAGAGGATTGAGGGTTGGAACGGAACAAATGTATAACAAGAATTCTTGGAATTCCTTGGGGATTCTTGATTGGTGCTGAGCTAAGCGCAAAGCCGAATCTCTTTGGTAAATAAAATCCAACAGGTTTATCGCTCCCAGGGGGTGCAAATTCATAATAGGCATATAGAAATTATTGTACGTCAAATAACATCAAAAGTGTTGGTTTTAGAAGATGGAATGTATAATATTTTTTCACCCGGAGAACTTATTGGATTGTTGCGAGTAGAATGAATGGGGCGCACTTTGGAAGAAGCGATCTATTAATGAGTCTTCTTATTGGGAATAACAAGAGCATCTCTCAATACTCTAAGTTTCATATCTGAAGCGAGTTGTCAAGAAACTGCTCGAGTTTTAGCAAAAGCGGCTCTCCGGGGTCGTATCAATGCTCAAAGTTTCATAAGTGTTGCCAATGCATTCAAATAATCATTGTTAGGATTATGAGTATATCTAATCAGCCTACACACAACATAAGCTATATCAGGTCTAGTAAAATTCATCGAATGCATTAGAGTATCGATTATTTGAGCATATTTTTTTTGAGAAAAAACTTCTAAAAAATACTCATATAATGAGCCAAGGTCTCCTGAAGTCTAGGGGTAGCAATGGGCCCTTCAGGTGCCCGAGCGGGTCCCACCTGATCAACATGATCGACATCCTACTCCTCAGTGGCTCCACCAGTGCTGCTCTAGCATGGACTCTAGCTGCGATGTGTGCCCCATCTCCACCTCTACTTCGGCCATGGCCTCCCACGCCTCTAATAAAGGCCACTGGTGCCTGATCGATTGATCCCCAAGAATGCGTCCTCGCCATCTATGAGTAAATAGAGAGTCAAGGTTCAAACTTTGGAATAAGCAAATCAATAATAAATAATGAAACAATGTGAAGTTTCCTAATAGCCCGGTAGCCTATCGAAGATAAGTACAAACATCTTCGTACTGATCCGCAATACTCTACTAGACATCCTCATGACTCCTAGAACCTATGAACCTAGAGCTCTGATACCAACTTGTCATAGCCCAAAATTCCACCAAAAGGTCGTGATAGCACCTCATCCTCCAAGACTAGGTAAGCTAATCACATAATAACATAAAACAGTGAAATAGGATATAATAAGTTTGAAATTATCATAAAGAGCAGAATAACGCTCTAACAAAGCAAAAATAGTATTACATATGCCAATTCCAAAAACTAGGTAATACAGAGTCTTGAGCTCTAAACATAATACATAACGAGTCTCAATAAGTATAGTATTGTCTGAAAGTAATATAACAATATGAAAATAATAGAAGGGAACTCCAAGGATCTGCGATGGTAATGCACCACTACCTTGAATCCTCTCGAACAATCCAAACTCACTCTCGAGGACCTCTACCTCCAGCACCTGGATCTTCACAAAAATGTGCAGAAGTGTAACATGAGTACATGACAACACATAATCAGTAGGTATCAAGGCTTTCCTCAGTGAAGTGGTGACAAGGTTCAACTCATGTGATACTCACAAATCAGAAAACCTGTGCAATATCTCAAAAAACTGGCAACAATAATATAACATGATGTAGTACCACCAACACAACGAAATAAAAGTTATCAACTAATCACATGTAAATCATGTTTGACACCTAGAGTAGCATGTTAAAGCAATGTGGAATTATGTAAAGTGCATAACAAAGCATAAAGAATTCACTTGCTTAATCAGAAATGCCACCCTTATACTCCATATTTCATCAACAAGAATGCCACCCTTATACTCCATATATCATCATTATGAATGCCACCCTTATATTCCATATATCATCACAATAACAATATCCACCCGAACATGTCCATTTTCACCATAATCATGACAACTCAGAAATAACAACATAATATCACAATTCATCAAAAGGGGAACAAGGACTTGGAAATAGTAAGGTGCAGATGTGTGCTCAAGATAAAAGATATGACCACAGCTAAATCAATTTAGCAAAAATCCCGCAAACGCCCATATTGGCTAATTAGGAGCTAAAACTCCTAAAACATGATCTCTAGCAAGAAAAAAATAAGCTCATTTAGTCATGTAAATACTTTTACATGTATCATAGAGACCACAAAATCCAATTAAAGGCATATAAGAAGCCTCGAGTCTAATCCGGTCATTTTTTATCATAATTCCTGCATATACGCTTGTCACCTCGCATTACATACATTACGATTATATAATTAAGGTACAACTCTATGGGCTATTCCCTCACAAAATATTAGGCAAGAAACTTACCTCAAACGGTCCAGATCACCCCTTCAAAATTGCCTTTCATTTAGAAACCACCTCTGACCGACTCGAATCTAGAAAAAAACAACTCAATAACGTCAAACAAAGTCATAGGAAACAATCTCAAACAATAAAGCTTTGATACCTAATAAAAATTCTAGTAGTTGCCTCTGTCAAAACTTCCTACATCATTTACCACTTCATCTGTAGCTGAGGCCTGATATTCATGCATTGGATGAACCATTCCACAAAAGTTACAAACTGATGATGGTTGGCTTTGTACCTTGGCTAAGGTCAACTTTCTTATTTCTTTGGCCATGTCATCTAGATAGGCTTGCACTAATGTGTTAGAATCTACTTGATGAACCCCAGCTGATTTTCTTCTATCATTACTCTCAGCAAGCCATTGGTTAGCATCTTGAGAGAGCTCATCAAGAATTGCAACAATCTCCTCAGGAGTCTTCTTCATTAAGGGACCTCCAATTGCAGTGCTTAGAGTTCGTCGTGAGGAAGGTGTCAGTCCAACCCAAAAGTCCTGGAGTTTCATCCACAATTCAATCCCATTAGGCTGACACTTTCTCACTATCTCCTTGAATCTTTTCCAAGCCTCGAAAACTGTTTCAGTGTCCTTTTGGTAGAAGTTGTGGATTTCCCTTCTGAATTTTACTATTTTTGCAGTTGAGAGGTATTTGTCAAGGAACGTTTTGGTTATATCTTCCCATGTCCTGATCGACCCAGTTGGTAAGCTACGAAGCTAGTGCTTCATGTCATCCTTCATTGAAAAGAGGAATGCCCTTAAGTAGATTACATCGTTTGACACTCTGTTGTACTGAAAGGTATTCATGATTTACTCAAAATCCATCAAGTGAGTATTAGGATCTTCATTCACCTTCCCTCTAAAAATACAGTTTTTTTGTATAGTTTGAAGCAAACCTTGCTTCAACTTAAAGTTATTCATTGCTACGGGTGGAGGTCTGACACTGGACAGTCCCTGATTGTATACTGGTCTGGGTTAATCATCCAATCCTATATCAGGCTTGGGTCCCGTATTTTTGAGCTAGTCTTAAACCAAGGGTCGATTTAGATTGAATCCTCTACCCCCATCATCTTCGATAGTCTCATCAGCAACTCTACGGGCTGCCTAAACTGCTATTCGTGCAGCTTCTTCTCTATGTTGTGTTGCCTCTCTTGCAGCTAAATCTACCTCGTGTCTTGCAGCTAAATCTACCCCGTCGTCACCATTATTAGCCATATGTTCTTAGGTTGAAGGTTTCCCCAAGAACTTTCCGGTGAGTTCTTTCTCTTTCCTCAATTGTCGCAGACTCTTTACCACCTCCGGATTGTGTGGGATCAATTCTTTTGAAGAAGATCGAGTCATACATCAGAGAAGCTAACATGTTGCCTGCACGCGGAACAGAAAATCCATGAAGAATAAAATAAAATAGGTTCTTAAATTAGCACCAAAAACTATTTTGAACACTATTGATTGCCAACCCCCAGCAACAACGCCAAAATTTGACAAGCGCAAAGCACAATACAAAATTGATGCTTGCTAGCCAAAGATATTATGGTTTATCGTCTCCCCGGAGATTAAATTTAAACAATGCTCAAGTAATTTCTAGCTTAACGCTATTCAGGATGATTAACACTTTGGTTGGGATGATTAATAACTAAAATTAACTATGAAACTAAAACAATTAACAGTTGATCACAGAAAGACAAGAGTTGAGCAACACCCAAATATCAATGGGAGAAACAATGTTCATGACATGATAGGTGCAAGATAGAAATTTGGGATCTAACTCTAATTTAATTCACTCTAAAGTTCTAATGATTCTCACGAATTCATTCGGTGATTAGTTCAAACGTGTAGTCAAGACTCCTCTCTCGATTAAATCTTAACTTTATGAGGTAACTAATATAAGCTGAGGTAACTAATATAAGCACTGTGAACATATGCAAAGATAATCAACAAGCTCTTTCGATTACTTAAAAGAATTGCTGAATTATACCAAACAAAATAATGCAGAGATAATCACCAAAATATACTTCTTTCCATTACATAAATTGGTGATAAAGTTGAAATCAATTCAAAGCTCCACAAATGAATTCAAGCAAAGAACTAGAGTTAGAATACACAAATATCATATCAAAACACTATATCCGTCAAACCTTAAGGTAAACTACTCGAAAAAATTCATCACAAATAAAGTTGAATAATAAGAAAACATGAATTCCATCTAAACTCGGGTGTTGAGTTGAGGAAAGAATGATGAATCTTTATGATATGAGTCTTCAATGCTCTTCTAATCTCCCGTAGGTTAAAAGTACTTAAAAACGTGTTTTCATTTTATTTATACCAAGTAGGAACGAACCTAGACGAAACTATCCTTTTTGAGCTGAAGTGGGAAGACCTGCAAACTTGTTACTCTTCATGCATTGCACCATGTGTCTCACTATGTGTCGCATTAGTGTAATTTACTTAGTTGCAAACTCTCTGAACTCCACTTGTCTGACAGGCTTTTGTACTAATGCGTCGCACTATGCCACGTGCCCTGCGTTGCATTAGTGTATTTTTCTGTCAGACCCAAAAACTCCAAGTCTCTGAACTTCTCAAAATTCTGACAAACTTTTGTACTAATACGACACTTAATGCCACACCTTATGCAACGCACTAGTACATTTTGCTCCAGCCCATGCGCTTTCTTCCAACTTTCTTATGCAACGCCAGTCCACGAGCCCCAAATGCGATCCTGGTTTAATTATTTGGTTTTACTCAGGCTTCAAAGCTCCAAATTATTCTATTAGATCCAATTTACTTTTTGAACTCGGAATCATTTCCTGCAAGGCATAAAATACGTAATAAATGTAAATCACCATCATTTAATCTCCAACACACGTAAAATACAGTAATTAGAATATAAACTACGGCTAAAACACGGGTCTCTAATCTACCATCAATGGATCAGGAAAAACTAACCTAATATCACTACAACAAAAAATGATGATAGCGACAACAACAAAAGTGGATTCAAGTGCATTAAAAAAAAGTAGCAAAAAGTAGCTCCAACCACTTCTCAAAACAGTAGTAGAAGACCTTTTATTAGTATCAAAACCAACACATTGCAATCAGTTGAAGTATATTTTCAGAAGTTAAAGAAAGGAACTCACTCACTCAAATTCACTTCGTGGATAAAATTATTTGGACGTAAATATATTTTAGATGCCATGGAAAACTTTATCATAACACATTCTATGTTGTCTCTGCATATATATTTTTTTGTGCAACTTTACAATTATTAGGCTTGTTAACAGATAGAGATTCAAACAGTTCTTTTACCTTTATTCATTTAAAAAGTGCATTTACATAGAATCCCTATCCTAGATAATTCTCAATTTCTTCACTAAATTCTATTATCCTGTTATTCCAAAATGTCAAATAAAGAACTACATCCTACTACTTTAGATCTTCCAAGATTTAGAGAGAGCGGTAAAAAAATGGAGACATGTTTTGTAAGATAGCTGGTCTTCTAATCTAAGAGTAGAAAACAGACAGAAAAAAGGAAGCAGATGACTCAATGAGCCATCAAGATGTGAACATTCTGGCGTATTTACCTATTACTAATTTACATTTTTCCAAAAAGTTCATCTCTGGCCAACTTAATAGGAAAATACATCATTACCTATTTATCAAATATTTTACTATAAGTCTGCGCTTGGTTTAAAATTTTTAGTTGATTGAATCTTAACATACTTCAACACAGTGTCGGGGACTACAACAATATAGTCAACATTTCTCATCATATCAACTAAATTACACCATGAGGCCACATGATGAAAGATTACTTTGGGAGAAATACCTTATTGGAAAATAAACAGACGATACTTCTTTTATCTTCTCATACTGCATGATATTATGCATGTGAGGATTTTGAAATTAGTCGAAGATTGATAGGGTATGAACCCTAGAGAAGAAGAGAGAAGATAGAATACAGAGATAAAGCTGGAGAGAGTTTATAGAGATGAGAGAATCAGAAAATGAATTGTATTTTTTCTGTGTTTACAAGATGAAATCTTACAATATATAGTTAGATGATTAACTAACTAATGGAAGTCTTAAAATACTTCCTAATTTCGGTTAATACAAGATGTAAAATGACTGATCTGCGCTTCCTAAGTTACTTTTTCTCAACACTCCCCCTCAAGCTAGGTGGTGAAAAAATGTTGAGAACTCTTAGCTTGGAGCTTAGATGTTCATGTTGAACTTTGTTGAGGCCCTTGGTAAGAATGTCTGTTGGTTGATCTTTGCTAGGAATATACTTTGTTACTATATTTTCTCTTATAAAATGACAGTCTATTTCGATGTGTTTGGTTCCCTCATGACATACAGGATTGGCTGCAATCTACATAGCAGCCTTGCTATCACTGTAAACTTCAATTGGTAAGTTTACTTCAATTCCAATTTCTTGCATAATTCCTTGTAGCCAAATGAGTTCAGCTACTGTGAATGCAATGCTTTTGTATTCAGCCTCTGCAGAACTCCTAGATACTGTGGTTTGTTTATTTGATTTCCAAGCAACTAAGGAATCTCCAACCTTGATCAAGTATCGTGTTACTAATTTTCTAAAAAGTGGGCATGCAGCCTAGTCTGCATCACAGTAGGCTGTGATAATATTGTTGGTTGTGCTTGAGAATAGAATTCCTCTTCCAGGTTGATTTTTGACATACTTAGCAACTCTCACAGCTGCTTCCATGTGAGATATTTTAGGTTGTTGTAAAAACTGAATAAGAGTTTGTACACTAAATGATATATCAGAACTGGTCAAGGTTAGATAGAGTAGTTTGCCTATCAACCTTTGGTATGAATTAATGTTAGCAAGAGGGTCATCTGCTGAGTGGCTAACACTTTTACAATGATAAGTGTACTCCTTTGTTATTAGTTTAGCATTAGTACCCAAGGGAGTTACAGAAGGTTTAGCAGCACCTAATCCAAGTTCTGAAATAAGCTCCAATGCATATTTCCTTTGACGCATCAGTATCCCTTGTTTAGATCTTGGAAATTCAATACCTAGGAAGTACTTTAACTCAACTAGATCCTTCATTTTAAAAGCATGTTGCAGTGTGCTCTTTGTTTCCTCAATCAGACTCAGACTATCACATGTTACAAGCATATAATCAACATACACTAACACCATAGTAGCACCTTCAGATGTTTTCTTGATAAATAAGGAGTGATCAAACTGGCGTTTCTTGGATTGAGACCTTGTCAAAGCTTTAGTCAATTTTGCATTCTATTGTCTTGGAGCTTTTTTTAGGCCATACAAGGATTTGATAAGCCTGCATACTGGTTTCTTCTTCCCCTGACTCTTAAATCCTTGTGGAAACTCCATGTAAATTTCATCATATAGATCCCCTTGAAGGAATGCATTATACACATCCATTTGGTGTATATGCCACTTCTTTCTTGCTGCAATTTCTAGCACTGTTCCTACTGTCTTCATTTTAATTACTGAGAACAATTTTCCTGGTAATTAATCCCCTCTTTTTGACTGTATCCCTTTGCCACTAGTCTAGCTTTAAACATTTCAATTTCACCTGTAGCTTTGTACTTTACTTTGTAAATCCATTTACACCCAATTTTTATTTTTCCTTCAGGAAGAGAAACTATATCCCATGTATGATTACTTTGTAGGGCATCAATTTCTGCTTTCATTGCTTCTATCCATCTTGGATCTTTAGCTGCTTCTGAGTAGTTCTCATTTACATTTGAAGAAGTGGCTATGTATGCTTGATATGTTGAAAACAGTCCATCATAGGCTATGTATTTTGAGATAGAATATGGAACTTCTTGGTGAATATTGAGTGACATAAAATCACTCAGCCATATAGGTGTTCTTTTTTCCTAATCAGACCTTCTATATCCAGCTTGAACTACTGGATCGGTGGTCTGAGTGAAATCTGTAAATGGCATCTCTGAACCTAGGTCCTGGAACGCTTGAACTGGATTTTCTATAGATTGATGACCAATTTCTTCATAGGCCTGAGGTTGCTCATGTATATTCTCTAATGTATAGTTAAGTTATGGTTCCATAGTATTGCTTGGGATTTGAATTGATCTCTCTGCCGATTGATCATGTGTTTGTACAGTCTGAGGTACTGAGTAGTGAAGGTCCTGCATATGTGAGGTTATTGAGGTTGGGAATAAAGGCACTAAGAGATCTTCTTTCTTCTTGAAGGTAAATACATCCTCTCTGAATACTACATCCCTATTAACAAAGAAAACCCTGTCTTTCAGGTCATATAATTCCCATATCAACTGCAGTTTTGGTTCTTGACAATATTTTGTCATGTTGCTAAACTATATTGGCATAACATAAGCACCCTAGTACCTTTAGGTAATTATAGGATGGTGGTTTCTGATATAGTCTCTCATAGGGAGTTTTGTTGTTGATAAAAGTACTTGTCATCCTTTTTATAAGATAAACGACAACATTCACATAGTGACCCCAAAATCTTATTGATATTTCAGCTTGAAATCTAATAGCCCTGGTGATCTCTAAAATGAGCCTATGCTTCCTCTCAGCAACTCCATTTTACTGAGGAGTGTAGGCACATGAAGTTTTATTGATAATTTCAAGCTTTTTAAACTTCTTATTGCCCACTGAGTTTACAAACTCAGTTCCATTATATGTTCTGATGATTCTAACAATCTTGTCAAACTGAGTTTTAACTAATACTAGAAATTGTTATAGTAAGACACACACTTCATATTTCTGCTTAAGTAAGAACACCCAGGTCATTCTTGAAAAATCATCAACAATTGTTAAGAAGTATCTATTACCATCATAGGTAGGGGTCTTGTATGACCCCCCACAAATGCATATGTACTAGATCAAATCTACTCAGAGTTTTAATACTACTAATAGGAAATGGTAACCTTGTCTGCTTAGCACAAGGAAAGACTACACATTGTTTTACATTGTCAGTTATAAGTTCTGCTTTCATATGTAGTAACTTCTTAAGAATTGTAGTTGAAACATGACCAAACCTCATGTGCCATAGGTCAATGTCCTTTGTTGTAGTTGCAATTGTCTGATCCTTGTCATTTATTCCTTCTGTTACTGCTAAAGAAGTTCCAACAACTTGCCTTTCAAGTATGTAGAGTCCATCATCCTCTCTAATATCGCCCTCACCTTCCCACTGAAGAGTTCATGAACACAGAAATCAGAAAAGAATGTTGTTGAGCATTGCAATTCCTTTGTCAGTTTAGACACTGATAACAAATTAAACTTAAACTATGGAACATAGAACACATTAGTGATTGTGCTCCCCTCTGATAAAGTGCTAGCACCAGTATGTGTAACATATAAAATGTCTCATTTTGGCATAAATATTTTCTTTAGTTTTTCAGACTGAAGGATAGTTGACTTGTTTAGCATATTCAGATCAGCAGCCATGTGATTTGTGGCCCTGTGTCTATTATCCAATCTTGTAGACTATTTGAGGCCAATAGAGCACAACTGATACCTACTATATTTGCTGCAAGGGTTTATATTGTGTTGGAAGTCTAGCTAGACCCTGCCTTGTTGAGTAGTTGAAGGATCTGTTCATATTGATCCCTAGAGAAAGTGCAGCCTGCCATCTGATTCAGCTGATTGAAGTATAGACCAGTTACAGACCCTTGGTCCTCAGTAGTTGTAGGAACTTGATTTGTATTCATTGTCAGATTCTACAGAGGAACCCTTGCATCATTGTACCCATTGTATGTCTGTTGTAGGATTGTTTGTGATGACATTGTAGTAGGGGTGTACAAACCGAACAGGGAAATCTCACTAAACCGATTAATAAACCCGATTAGGTTTGGTTTGATTTGGCTTGGTATTGAGTAAAAAAATCCGAACCAAAACGACATATAAATATAGAATTTTATATAGAATTTTCTTTAAAACATGTCTAGAAATATTTGGGATTATCTTGCGGGATATAATATTTAATAGATATGAAGTGCTCCATATTTATTAACCTTAAATAATGGATTGTATGATCACTCTCTCATCAAGTATTAACGAAATGCGTCAACCTCTTTGTTCTTCCATATTCATATCATATGTTAAGATCTATTAAATTTTTATATCTTTTCGAATGTGAAGTGATTGTTATTACTTAGGTATCATATTGATTTTTATGTTTAATTACTAAATTCGGTTCACCTTGAAAGTGTACATCACCGAAAAATTATTGTCAGACAACTGAAAAAATAACTATTACGAGTTATTAAGAAGATTTTCCCATAAGAATATTTTAACAGATCATATATTTGTCAATTTTTTTATCTTTTTACTAAACATATATTTACTTATCAAAAATTTGACAAAGTAAGATTGAATAATATGTAAGCATAAAAAACCCGACAAACCGAACCAATCCAAACCGATATAGCTGGTTTGATTTGATTATGATAAAAACCGAGCCAACCCGGTCCATGTACACCTCTACATTGTAGGTTGCATTATTTCTTGATCCCCCTCTCTTTTTTGGTCTGTAATCAGGTGGATAGCCCATTATTTTATAACAATTCTCTTTGTTGTGCCCCTTGAGTTTACATAACTCACACTGAACGTTATAGTTTTTCTTGAACCTTTGATTTCCTATGGTTCTTGAGTACATTACTGCATCAAAATTTCACGTCATAACAACAGGATTGGCTCCTCAAATTCCAGTGGTAGATGCTATTGATTTTTTCCCTTCATCACTTACTATCATAGAATAGGCTTGATTAACTGTGGATACATGTCTTCTCATTAAGATCTAACTTCTAGCCTGAGCATATGAATCATTAAGCCTCATTAAAAATTGATACAACTTTAGTTTCTGGAGATAAACAACAAAATCCTTAGATTTTGGACAATCACAGCCTGGTGCTGGTACCAAGGCTTCAAACTCTTCCCGCATATCCTTAAGTTTTGAGAAGTACACCGATATAAATACAGTTCCTTGAGACTGAGTTGAAATTTATTTATGAAGATTAAAGGATCTTGAATCATCTACCTTATTAAATCTTTCTGATAAGTCTTCCCAAACTACTTGGGCACAAGAAGCATACATGATTCCTCCAAAAAGATATTTATAAACAGAGTTCATCCATGAAAGTACAATTGCATTCACTATTTCCCAGTGATTCCATAGGAATTCTGGGAACTTCTCCTTCTTACATGTACCGTCAATTAAGTCTAATTTATTTCTACCTAACAAGGCAACACATATAGATCGATTCCAGATAGAATAGTTCTCAATACTTGTGAGTTGAAACGAGATGATTTGTATGCCACTTACATCAGCCGGAGACAAAAACAAAGGATGATTATAGTCGACTCCAATTGGATGATTTCCAGTTCCAATTGGTGGATTTCCAACACCAGAATTCAGTTGTTCCCTTGCATGTTGCTGATGAATTGAACTTTGACCCAGATTCTGCTCGTTTTCCATTGAAACAAGAATTCACAAGATTTAGAAGAAGCTTTCTGTAATAGCGAAATAGATCGACAAATTCGAGCTAGAATATCAAGCCCGATCGCTCTGATACCATGAAGTTAGTCGAAGATTGATAGGGTATGAACCTTAGATAAGAAGAGAGAAGATAGAATACAGAGATAGAGCTAGAAAGAATTTAGAGAGATGAGAGAATCAGAAAATGAATTGTATTTTTTCACGTGTTTACAAGATGAAATCTTACAATATATAGTTAGATGATTAACTAACTAATGGAAGTCTTAGCTACTTCCTAATTTCGGTTAATACAAGCTGTGAAATGACTAACTAATCTGCCATTCCTAAGTTACTCCTTTCTCAACAGATTTATAGGCAAACTCATGGCACGTGAACTCATGGTCTTTTCGTAAAATTAGATATTATATGTACATATTTTTCAAATTTGATATAATATTAAATGTTGGCACCCATTCCAGGAAAGTTATGGAACACTTGATTGAAGATTGAGTTATTTACTAAGAAGAATAAGGATCAATTCCTTCTTAATACATTTTTTCTCTTTTTTTAGTAGTGCATCCATATACTAAAAACCCTAGATCCAACTCTGATATTATGGTTCTTCATAAGAAACTTCAAGATCATACAAACAAAACAAAAGTTAAAATTGGATATTGGAAACTCTTCGCATTAAGCGCCTTGTATTGTCCACGCTGTAGTCAAAATCAGGAAGTTCTGATAGGAGATGTACTCTGGTACTGATACTTAGTTATCCAAATTTGTTGTTATTTAATATTTATAACACTATTGGTCTAATATTTTTTGGTTTGTTCACTTCAAAATAGAAAATCACACATAAGATATTTGCTACAATTTCCTATAGAGATGAACTAAGATGCAGGAAGAAGTTCAAATACCTTTCAACACGTGCGAAAGAGGAATTTTCCTTTCCATTTCATGTTTATGGTAGAAAGTATTGCCTTGCTTGTTGTGTGGCGGTCGTCGTTTTTTCTCCGTGCCAATATAATGTGTTACGTTTGTTTATTTGCTCTCATTGCAAAGTCCATCACATAGGGATGACAATGGGGTGGGGTTGGTCAGTGCGGTGCGGGTGCGGGTGCGAGTTTGAGAACATGCGAGTGCGGGTTTAAACATTCTTTTAAAAATTAAAAGCGATTGTGGGGCGATTGCGGGTTGATAATCATGTGAGGTGGGTTCGTAAGTTTCAAGCAAACTTTTCACTGAGTGAACATACTATTGGAGCATTTCTTCTTATAGTTTTTCCTAAAAAGAGAATTTGTATGTTTAATATTTTAAGGTTGTGGTTATTATTAACTGAAAAAATCTAATTCATCGTTTTCTCTTTTCTTTTTTCTTTTCTCATTCATGTATTTTCCGTTTTTTCTTTTTGAAATAAATCTGCTCGTGTTAAAATAAAATAACAATGACAGGAAACGAAATTAATCCAGTAGCCAACCTGGAAGTATTGAATTTATTTAAGACTAAATAATAATAATATATAATTAGCAGAGCTAAAAAAAAATTTCAACGAGCATTTAACAAATGAGAAGATTTGCTAACTGACTTAAATAAACAAACTTCAGTAAATTAAAGTTATAGAGAACAAAAAGTTTCAAACGAACTTGCTCACAAAGAGCATATAGAAGAAAACAGAAGTTTTTTGTTAGGTGAGGCAGGGCGGGGCGGGTTCACGCGAGGCAGGACAGGGCGAATTGAAAACAAAAAAATTTGTTATGCGGTGCGGGTTGAAGTTTTGGAGGTTAAGCTTAAACCCACACCAAAACCGTCCCGCCCGCCCCATTGCCATCTCTACCACCACGGTGGATGGAATATTTGGGTTGATCGTGTTGTAACAACCAGTTTGATCCACGTGCTCCTACTAAAAGAAATAGATAAGCAACTCACTGCAATGTATCTAAAGAAATTTTCTCTATGAAGGGATAAATCAAATCATTCGGCAAGCGATGCTGCTTTATATTTTACAGATTTATGTGTCGAGACCAACAATTTAATAGTCATTTTCAATATATAAATTTCAAATGAAATACTTTTCATTAATAAAGTTTTTCATAGGTCTCTTCATTTATATTTTAAAAATGCTGCCAAGTTCCAACATCAACCAATAGAAGACAAATGCCTTAAAACCAATGCAAATCGATATAGCATTATTGTATACGGTCGAAATCAGGGGAGATCGATTTCGGAGTCCAAGTTAATACCCCGAGCCCGAGTTCGAATGAATCGAAGTCGGAGTGAAGTCTAGCTAAAAAATGCACACTTCGGGGATCAAATCGAGGGATGAACATGATCCACCTCGAAATAGTGCCATTATAAATTTGTACCTAAATGAGCGGGAATTTCTCAACGGCACGAAGATCAAGGCGTAAAATCCAGAACAGATTTGTATGAATTAGTACAAATCCATACTAGGCGGTTACACAGTTGTCCCCAATAGGATTCTTTACTGTAAATAGTAGTGTACCTTATTTAGGGTTTTCCCTCTGTATAAAGGGGACCCCAATCATTTGTAAGGAAGATCTAATCATTGGCAAATAATATACTATCTTACTTTCTCGTTCATTGTTCTTCAGAATTATTCTCTAGCTTTATCGCTCTTACTTTATTGTTCTTGCTTTATTGTCCCTTACCCACCTTGAGGTCATCGAGCTCGAGGTTCATATCGCACAAGTAACACTAATTTGGTTCTTCAATTCTTCTCATTTATACTCTATATTATTTGCTTACTAATTGGTATTGGACTAGATCACATATCTTTAAAATCACAAATCAATTTTAATTGTTACTCGTATTTTTGAGGTAAATAATTATAGATATCAGAAAGTATTTCAAAACCCCAAATAATTACTTAGATGAACCATTATAGTACAATATAGTCTTTTATATATATAGATCATAGATGTAGTAGTTAACCCAACACCGCTTAACCCTGGGGTAGCACCAGTTCCTAACCCAGTCGATGTTGGTTCACACATTGCTCTATACGTCGATTTGGGCACTGACGTTGGAGGAAGTGTACGCGGAGAGGTTCAACCCGGTGGCCAAAGAACACAGGGTCGAGGAGATGGAGAAGTCAGCCTCCAAGTGATTTTCGAAATGTTACAAGCGGAACAGATCGCTATTGCTCAGTTGCAAAGTCAGTAAAAGACTCCAAGCGTGGAGGGACCAGAAACTACTCATCGTGCTGAAACAGTCCCAGAGAGATCGAGCAATAATGGATCAGGAGCTGAGCCCACAATCATGAGAATGCTCGAAGAACTCACAAAGAGGATCGAATCAGGAGAGAAAAGGATCTAGGACAACGATAAAAAGGTGGAAACGTATAACTCGAGGGTCGACCAAATACCGGGAGCACCTCCGGTTTGGAAAGGACTAGATTCTAAAGAGTTTGTGCAAAAACCTTTCCCCCCGAGTGCGGCTCCGAAGCCTATTCCGAAGAAGTTTCGCATGCCGGACATACCCAAATACAACGGGACCACCGATCCCAATGAGCACATCACCACATATACTTGTGGTATAAAGGGAAACGATTTGGAGGACGACGAGATCGAGTATGTTCTATTGAAAATTTTTGGGGAAGCTTTGTCCAAATGGGACATGATTTGGTACCATAACCTTCCCCCCAACTCTATTCGCGATGTTGGTGGATTCGTTTGTAAAGGCGCACGCTGGTGCTATAAAGGTTGCAACAAGAAAGTCGGACGTATTCAAAATTAACCAAAGGGGCAACGAGATGTTAAGGGAATTTGTATCCCGGTTCCAAATAGAACAAATGGAGTTACCACAAGTTTTCGATGACTGGGCTGTTCAAGCTTTCACTCAGGGTCTAAATGAACGGAGCTCGATAACATCGAGGCAGTTAAAACAAAACTTGATCAAGTACCCTGCCGTGACTTGGGCGTATGTGCATAACAAATATCAATCAAAGATTAGGGTCGAAAATGATCAGTTGGGAGGCCCCTCGGGCTCGGTTTATCCAAACCGGTTAGCAACAAAAGATTCAAGAGGTGCAGACAGGGAACCAAGACCGAACAAAGAGAGGTATCAACCATACTTCGAAGAGTGAAGGAACAATTTGAGGCACAACGTACCTCGAAATGATCGAAAAGTAGATCGAGGACAGAATTCTCGGGGACTCATGAGTAAGACCGGGTTCGATATGCACTTAGGACCGGCGGAGGCTCCTCGATTATTAGAATACAATTTTAGCATCGATGCCTCGGGTATCATCTCAGCCATTGGAAAAATTAGGGATACCAGGTGGCCTAAACCCATACAAACCGACCCTTTCTCAGAGGAATCCCAACTTGATGTGTAAGTATCACGGAACACATGGGCACATGACCGAGGATTGCAGGTAATTGATAGAGGAGGTAGCCTGATTATTCAATGAGGATTGCAGGTAATTTCTCAGCGACAAGTCCAAGAACCATTTCAGAGATAGAGACGCCAATAGGAAGAATGAACCATCGGAACATCAACATGTTATTCATATGATCATCGGTGGAGTCGACGTCCCACAGGGACCGGTATTCAAACACAACAAAGTGTCAATCACAAGGGAGAAGCAGACTCGGCACTACATGCCCGAGGACACCCTCACATTCAATGAGGAAGACACCGAGGGCTTATCTCAACCGCACAATGATGCAATGGTAATTTCTATTATTTTAAATAAAGTTCAATTTAAACGTGTTCTTGTGGATCCAGGTAGCTCGGGGAATACAATCAGATCGAGGGTCGTGGAGCAACTCGGGCTGCTTGACCAAATCATACCAGGATCTCGAGTCTTGAATGGCTTTAACATGGCAAGCGAAACAACAAAGGGGTAAATCATCTTCCCAGTGAATGTGTCCAGAACCATACAAAACACAAAATTTCATGTCATCGAAGGTGAAATGAGGTATAATTCTTTGCTTGGAAGGCCGTGGATCCACAACATGAGGGCAGTTCTATCAACCCTTCGTCAAATGATGAAGTTCCCAAAAAAAGATGGCATAAAGACGGTATATAGAGAGCAACACGCAGCAACGGAGATGTTTGCAGTCCACGACTTAACACTAGTATCGACGCCCTCTACATTAGAAAAGCCGAGCATCAAGGACAAACAAGTAGAAAATAGCAATCACAGTTTATATCCTCGGTAGAGCCCGAGGAACAGGTGGTCGAAGGTGAAGAAGAGGAATTCCTTACCCCTCAAGCTTTCATCGCCCCCGAAGATTCAGATGCGACGAAGTTCACGGTCAAATAACTGGAGCAGGTGATATTGATCAAGCATCTGGCAAAACGAAAGGTATACCTGGGAACAGGGTTAACCCCCGAACTCAGGAAAAAACTTATTCAATTCCTTCTCGATAACATTGATTGCTTTGTTTGGTCCTACTTAGATATGACAGGGATCCCGCCGAAGATAATCACCCATCGACTAAGTGTCGACCCCAGATTTAAACCGGTGAAGCAAAAGAGAAGGTCCCAGTCCGAGGTAAAGCATGCATTCATAAAAGACGAGGTAACCAAACTTCTCAAGATAGGGTCCATTAGGGAAATAAAATACCCCGAATGGCTAGCTAATGTAGTATTAGTCCCTAAAAAGGGAAACAAACTTAGAATGTGTGTAGACGACAAAGATCTGAACAAGGCATGACCTAAAGATTCTTTCCCATTGCCTAACATCGATCGTTTGATCCACGCTCGGCCGGCCACGAGATCCTTACTTTTCTCGATGCCTATTCCGGGTACAATCAAATTCGAATGAACTCGGAGGACCAGGAAAAGACTTTGTTTATCACGAAGTATGGAACATATTGCTACAATGTAATGCCCTTCGGACTAAAAAATGCAGGGGCTACATACCAACGCCTAGTTAATAAAATGTTCGAACATCAGATAGGCAAATCTATGGAAGTTTATATTGATAACATGCTAGTTAAGTCCCTGCGAACAGAGGACCATCTAACTCATTTTCTGGAAATGTTCGAGATCTTAAGAAAATACAACGTGAAACTCAACCCCGAGAAATGAGCTTTTGGAGTTGGCTCGGGCAAGTTCTTAGTTTTCATGGTGTCAAACAGGGGGATTGAGATCAACCCCGACAAAATCAAAGCTATCGAAGAAATCACCATCGTGAACGATGTGAAAGTCGTACAACGGCTAACCGGACGAATAGCTGCGCTAGGCCGATTTATCTCGAGATCATTGAATCGGAGCCATCATTTATTTTCCCTACTCAAGAAGAAGAATGATTTAGCATGGACTCCGGATTGTCAACGAGCCTTAGAAGAGTTAAAACGGTACCTATCGAGCCCACCCTTGCTTCACACTCCGAAGGAGGATGAAAAACTCTACTTGTACTTAGTCGTGTCCGAGGTAGCGGTAAGTGGCGTGCTGGTTCGAGAAGAACAAGGTACACAATTTCCTCTTTACTATGTAAGTCGGGCCCTAGGAGAGGCTCAAACCAGGTACCCACATTTAGAAAAGTTAGCACTTGCACTAATAAGCGCATCTAGGAAATTAAAACCATATTTTCAATATCACCCAATATGTGTACTGACTACATACCCACTTCGAAATGGCTTTCATTAGCCCGAGTTGTTGGGCCGATTGGCCAAATGGGCCATCGGACTTGGAGGGTACGATATCGAATATCAACCCCGAACGACTATCAAGTCAAAAATTTTGACAGACTTCGTGGTTGATTTTACACCTGCCCTCATACCCGAAGTAGAAAAGGAACTCCTACTAAAAACGGGTACATCCTCGGGGGTATGGACCCTCTTCACAGACGGCGCCTCGAATGTGAAAGGCTCCGGACTCGGTATTGTTTTAAAACTACCTACGGGCAATATCATTAGGAAATCTATCAAAACTTCTAAATTGACTAACAATGAGGCCGAGTTATGAGGCCATGATTGCAGGTCTCGAACTGGACAAGGGCCTGGGAGCAGAGGTCATTGAGGCTAAGTGTGAGTCTCTTTTGGTTGTAAACCAAGTAAACAGAAGCTTCGAAGTTCGCAAAGATAGAATGCAAAGATACTTAGAAACTTCAAGTAACATTGCACTACTTCAAAGAATGGACACTGGACCATGTACCTCGAGAATAGAATAGTGAGGCTGATGCACTTGCAAATTTGGGGTCTTCGGTCGAAGAAGATGACATTGTCCCGGGACTGTTGTCCAATTTTCGAGGTCCGTGGTCGAAGAAGGTCATACGAAAATTAATTCAACAAGTTTGACGTAGGATTGGAGGAACAAATACGTCGAATACTTGAAGCACGGAAAGCTCCCCTCGGACCCAAAGGAGTCGAGAGCCTTACAGAATGCTTAGGACCGAGAGACACCATGTATTACGAGAAATCCACGAAGGCACTTGTAGGAACCACTCTGGCACGGACTCTTTGGTTCGCAAGGTAATTAGAGCTGGATATTACTGGGATAGCATGGAAACAGATACTAAGGAGTTCATTCAAAGGTGTGATAAATGCCAAAGGTTTGCACCGATGATCCATCAGCCCGATAAACAACTCCATTCGGTTCTATCCCCGTGGCCGTTCATGAAATGGGGGATGGACATCGTCGTCCCCCTACCAACGGCGCCAGGTAAAGCTAAATTCATTTTGTTTATGACTGACTACTTTTCAAAATGGGTAGAAGCGCAGGCCTTCGAGAAAATAAGAGAAAAAGAAGTCATTGACTTCATATGGGACCACATCGTGTGTCGGTTCGGGATACCCCCCGAAATAGTATGTGACAATGGGAAGTAGTTCATCGGCAACAAAGTGAAAAAATTCTTTGAAGACCATAAATCAAAACGATTCTATCAACGCCCTATCACCCAAGAGCAAATGGCCAGGCCGAGTCCACAAACAAAACTATCATTCAAAAATTGAAGAAGAGGTTGAATGATGCTAAATGGAAATGGAGAGAAGTATTGCCCGAGGTGCTATGGGAATATCGAACAACGTAAAAATAAAGAACGGGGGAAACACCATTTTCTGTGGTGTATGGGTCCGAAGCATTGATTCTGGTCGAGGTCGGGAAACATAGCGTCAGGTTTCAGCATATTACCGAGGATTCGAACCACGAGGCTATGAACACTTGTCTCGAGTTACTAGATGAAAAACGTGAAGCTGCACTAGTTCGAATGGCCGCACAAAAGCAAAGGATCGAGAGGTATTACAATAGAAGGGTGAACCTTCGCCATTTCAGAGTCGGGGACTTAGTTCCAAGAGAAGTCACCCTCAATACTCGTGACCCAAACGAAGGGAAACTAGGTCCCAATTGGGAAGGACCGTACCGAGTCATCGGAGTCGTAGGGAACGGATCCTACAAACTTAGCACAATGGAAGGCGAGCAACTACCAAACAATTGGAACATATCACTACTCAAACGATATTATTGCTAAGGTATGACCTCCTCCCCTTTTTTTTCATTTATATTTAAGACTAACTCCTTGCAGGCGTCCGATTGGAGACATCGAAGAACCCTTCAACTCAAAGACCTTGGGTTTTAAAGCATGTGTTTCACTCTTTTTCCCTTAGATCGGGTTTTATCCCAAATGGGTTTTTCCGGCAAGGTTTTTAACGAGGCAACACTTATATTCTACCTAAGGGAAATTCAAAAAGTATTCAAGGATTATTTTCAATCAACCTCGAATACTGGGGGGCATCACCCTCGGAGGTTGTACTTTCAAATAAAACAATTCACACCAAAGAGGGCCTCGATAGGAGAAGTTTGTAATGGGCCAAACGGTCAAATGAACCGTGTCCATATAGAATAGTTGATCCCCGATGGGAAAACATGTACACATGTATCAATTATTCAAAGAAGCATTCTTGCTATATCAAAACACTTTGTGTTTCAAAGAAGTCTACTATTATACGAGTTTCACACTTAGAATCCTACGAGAAACGACTCAAGGGCCAGAACGCAAATGCACCCCGAATACGCAGGGACTGTCATCCACATTCAACACATCGAATCATCGAAAACTCGAACTCATAAGACCTCTAAGAGGCATCCCCTCGATATAAAGGTCAAGGCCATCATACTCGGGGATTGACCTTTTGAATTCGAAAGGTCATCGAAAAACAAGTCCAAGAGGCATACCCGATGGCTACGGCCACATTAAAGGCTACGGCCATATGAAAGACTACGGTCACATAAAAAGGCTACGGCCGAAATAGTGCGGCTCGGAGACATCCGACTTCTGCCATAAAGTTAAAGGCCTTCAAAAACCATGAAAAATCGGTTAAATCAGGCTACCCTTGGCAAAAGTAAATTACAAAGGGATTCGATAAAACCATCCCTAGAATAATGCAAGGCTTCGATAACATCAGCCTTCGAAAAAATCTCAAGAGGTAATCAGTTATCGTTACACAACAAATTGCAAACGAGGTTCCAATCGATCGAAATTTCGAAAAACCCAACGGGTACAAAAAGCACATGCTAAGGCATACCGCAATTTTCACTAAGTTTTTTAGATGAAAAGAGGGAAAATTTTTAGCCGCTTTAGAGGCCGAATTGGCCCGACCTAAAGGAGCCTAAGGGCCAACCTAAAAGAGCCTAAGGGCCGACCTAAAAAATCCTAAGGCCGATATTAAAGAGCATAAGGACTGAAGCATATGGATCTCGAGACCTTACTCTCACTCATCTCGGACTCAAGAGTCCCATCACCCCGAACTCGCGTCAAACCAACTTAAAGCTTAGCTCGAGGATAAAACCTTAAGAATCATTCTATCAATAAACCTAAGGGTTTATCTTACCCCGAATTTGACCGATGCTTACCCAATTATTGAAAGATATAACATCAAAATTCAATTCTGCATACAACAAAAATGGAGCAAACTTTGCAGAAAACGAAGACTAAGAAAACAATCAAGGAAACTCCTTATTTTTATATACAAAGGATGTTACAAAGGAGCTCAACCAAAAAAAAGAGTACAAAAAGATAGAAACAAGTTCCTTTATATACAAAGGGATTCGATAAAACCATCCCTAGAATAATGCAAGGCTTCGATAACATCAGCCTTCGAAAAAATCTCAAGAGGTAATCAGTTATCGTTACACAACAAATTGCAAACGAGGTTCCAATCGATCGAAATTTCGAAAAACCCAACGGGTACAAAAAGCACATGCTAAGGCATACCGCAATTTTCACTAAGTTTTTTAGATGAAAAGAGGGAAAATTTTTAGCCGCTTTAGAGGCCGAATTGGCCCGACCTAAAGGAGCCTAAGGGCCAACCTAAAAGAGCCTAAGGGCCGACCTAAAAGATCCTAAGGCCGATATTAAAGAGCATAAGGACTGAAGCATATGGATCTCGAGACCTTACTCTCACTCATCTCGGACTCAAGAGTCCCATCACCCCGAACTCGCGTCAAACCAACTTAAAGCTTAGCTCGAGGATAAAACCTTAAGAATCATTCTATCAATAAACCTAAGGGTTTATCTTACCCCGAATTTGACCGATGCTTACCCAATTATTGAAAGATATAACATCAAAATTCAATTCTGCATACAACAAAAATGGAGCAAACTTTGCAGAAAACGAAGACTAAGAAAACAATCAAGGAAACTCCTTATTTTTATATACAAAGGATGTTACAAAGGAGCTCAACCAAAAAAAAGAGTACAAAAAGATAGAAACAAGTTCCTTTATATAC